>JAEIFQ010000010.1:0-25885 GCA_018904025.1 Zaprionus vittiger
AATGCTGAATGTTGAATGTTGAATGTTGAATGTTGAATGTTGAATGTTGAATGTTGAATGTTGAATGTTGAATGTTGAATGTTGAATGTTGAATGTTGAATGTTGAATGTTGAATGTTGAATGTTGAATGTTGAATGTTGAATGTTGAATGTTGAATGTTGAATGTTGAATGTTGAATGTTGAATGTTGAATGTTGAATGTTGAATGTTGAATGTTGAATGTTGAATGTTGAATGTTGAATGTTGAATGTTGAATGTTGAATGTTGAATGTTGAATGTTGAATGTTGAATGTTGAATGTTGAATGTTGAATGTTGAATGTTGAATGTTGAATGTTGAATGTTGAATGTTGAATGTTGAATGTTGAATGTTGAATGTTGAATGTTGAATGTTGAATGTTGAATGTTGAATGTTGAATGTTGAATGTTGAATGTTGAATGTTGAATGTTGAATGTTGAATGTTGAATGTTGAATGTTGAATGTTGAATGTTGAATGTTGAATGTTGAATGTTGAATGTTGAATGTTGAATGTTGAATGTTGAATGTTGAATGTTGGATGTTGGATGTTGAATGTTGGATGTTGAATGTTGGATGTTGGATGTTGAATGTTGAATGTTGGATGTTGAATGTTGAATGTTGAATGTTGAATGTTGAATGTTGAATGTTGGATGTTGAATGTTGGATGTTGAATGTTGAATGTTGAATGTTGAATGTTGAATGTTGAATGTTGAATGTTGAATGTTGAATGTTGAATGTTGAATGTTGAATGTTGAATGTTGAATGTTGAATGTTGAATGTTGAATGTTGGATGTTGAATGTTGGATGTTGAATGTTGAATGTTGAATGTTGAATGTTGAATGTTGAATGTTGAATGTTGAATGTTGAATGTTGAATGTTGAATGTTGAATGTTGAATGTTGAATGTTGAATGTTGAATGTTGAATGTTGAATGTTGAATGTTGAATGTTGAATGTTGAATGTTGAATGTTGAATGTTGAATGTTGAATGTTGAATGTTGAATGTTGAATGTTGAATGTTGAATGTTGAATGTTGAATGTTGAATGTTGAATGTTGAATGTTGAATGTTGAATGTTGAATGTTGAATGTTGAATGTTGAATGTTGAATGTTGAATGTTGAATGTTGAATGTTGAATGTTGAATGTTGAATGTTGAATGTTGAATGTTGAATGTTGAATGTTGAATGTTGAATGTTGAATGTTGAATGTTGAATGTTGAATGTTGAATGTTGAATGTTGAATGTTGAATGTTGAATGTTGAATGTTGAATGTTGAATGTTGAATGTTGAATGTTGAATGTTGAATGTTGAATGTTGAATGTTGAATGTTGAATGTTGAATGTTGAATGTTGAATGTTGAATGTGTGAATGTTGAATGTTGAATGTTGAATGTTGAATGTTGAATGTTGAATGTTGAATGTTGAATGTTGAATGTTGAATGTTGAATGTTGAATGTTGAATGTTGAATGTTGAATGTTGAATGTTGAATGTTGAATGTTGAATGTTGAATGTTGAATGTTGAATGTTGAATGTTGAATGTTGAATGTTGAATGTTGAATGTTGAATGTTGAATGTTGAATGTTGAATGTTGAATGTTGAATGTTGAATGTTGAATGTTGAATGTTGAATGTTGAATGTTGAATGTTGAATGTTGAATGTTGAATGTTGAATGTTGAATGTTGAATGTTGAATGTTGAATGTTGAATGTTGAATGTTGAATGTTGAATGTTGAATGTTGAATGTTGAATGTTGAATGTTGAATGTTGAATGTTGAATGTTGAATGTTGAATGTTGAATGTTGAATGTTGAATGTTGAATGTTGAATGTTGAATGTTGAATGTTGAATGTTGAATGTTGAATGTTGAATGTTGAATGTTGATGTTGATGTTGAATGTTGAATGTTGAATGTTGAATGTTGAATGTTGAATGTTGAATGTTGAATGTTGAATGTTGAATGTTGAATGTTGAATGTTGAATGTTGAATGTTGAATGTTGAATGTTGGAATGTTGAATGTTGAATGTTGAATGTTGAATGTTGAATGTTGAATGTTGAATGTTGAATGTTGAATGTTGAATGTTGAATGTTGAATGTTGAATGTTGAATGTTGAATGTTGAATGTTGAATGTTGAATGTTGAATGTTGAATGTTGAATGTTGAATGTTGAATGTTGAATGTTGAATGTTGAATGTTGAATGTTGAATGTTGAATGTTGAATGTTGAATGTTGAATGTTGAATGTTGAATGTTGAATGTTGAATGTTGAATGTTGAATGTTGAATGTTGAATGTTGAATGTTGAATGTTGAATGTTGAATGTTGAATGTTGAATGTTGAATGTTGAATGTTGAATGTTGAATGTTGAATGTTGAATGTTGAATGTTGAATGTTGAATGTTGAATGTTGAATGTTGAATGTTGAATGTTGAATGTTGAATGTTGAATGTTGAATGTTGAATGTTGAATGTTGAATGTTGAATGTTGAATGTTGAATGTTGAATGTTGAATGTTGAATGTTGAATGTTGAATGTTGAATGTTGAATGTTGAATGTTGAATGTTGAATGTTGAATGTTGAATGTTGAATGTTGAATGTTGAATGTTGAATGTTGAATGTTGAATGTTGAATGTTGAATGTTGAATGTTGAATGTTGAATGTTGAATGTTGAATGTTGAATGTTGAATGTTGAATGTTGAATGTTGAATGTTGAATGTTGAATGTTGAATGTTGAATGTTGAATGTTGAATGTTGAATGTTGAATGTTGAATGTTGAATGTTGAATGTTGAATGTTGAATGTTGAATGTTGAATGTTGAATGTTGAATGTTGAATGTTGAAATGTTGAATGTTGAATGTTGAATGTTGAATGTTGAATGTTGAATGTTGAATGTTGAATGTTGAATGTTGAATGTTGAATGTTGAATGTTGAATGTTGAATGTTGAATGTTGAATGTTGAATGTTGAATGTTGAATGTTGAATGTTGAATGTTGAATGTTGAATGTTGAATGTTGAATGTTGAATGTTGAATGTTGAATGTTGAATGTTGAATGTTGAATGTTGAATGTTGAATGTTGAATGTTGAATGTTGAATGTTGAATGTTGAATGTTGAATGTTGAATGTTGAATGTTGAATGTTGAATGTTGAATGTTGAATGTTGAATGTTGAATGTTGAATGTTGAATGTTGAATGTTGAATGTTGAATGTTGAATGTTGAATGTTGAATGTTGAATGTTGAATGTTGAATGTTGAATGTTGAATGTTGAATGTTGAATGTTGAATGTTGAATGTTGAATGTTGAATGTTGAATGTTGAATGTTGAATGTTGAATGTTGAATGTTGAATGTTGAATGTTGAATGTTGAATGTTGAATGTTGAATGTTGAATGTTGAATGTTGAATGTTGAATGTTGAATGTTGAATGTTGAATGTTGAATGTTGAATGTTGAATGTTGAATGTTGAATGTTGAATGTTGAATGTTGAATGTTGAATGTTGAATGTTGAATGTTGAATGTTGAATGTTGAATGTTGAATGTTGAATGTTGAATGTTGAATGTTGAATGTTGAATGTTGAATGTTGAATGTTGAATGTTGAATGTTGAATGTTGAATGTTGAATGTTGAATGTTGAATGTTGAATGTTGAATGTTGAATGTTGAATGTTGAATGTTGAATGTTGAATGTTGAATGTTGAATGTTGAATGTTGAATGTTGAATGTTGAATGTTGAATGTTGAATGTTGAATGTTGAATGTTGAATGTTGAATGTTGAATGTTGAATGTTGAATGTTGAATGTTGAATGTTGAATGTTGAATGTTGAATGTTGAATGTTGAATGTTGAATGTTGAATGTTGAATGTTGAATGTTGAATGTTGAATGTTGAATGTTGAATGTTGGATGTTGAATGTTGAATGTTGGATGTTGAATGTTGAATGTTGAATGTTGAATGTTGAATGTTGAATGTTGAATGTTGAATGTTGAATGTTGAATGTTGAATGTTGAATGTTGAATGTTGAATGTTGAATGTTGAATGTTGAATGTTGAATGTTGAATGTTGAATGTTGAATGTTGAATGTTGAATGTTGAATGTTGAATGTTGAATGTTGAATGTTGAATGTTGAATGTTGAATGTTGAATGTTGAATGTTGAATGTTGAATGTTGAATGTTGAATGTTGAATGTTGAATGTTGAATGTTGAATGTTGAATGTTGAATGTTGAATGTTGAATGTTGAATGTTGAATGTTGAATGTTGAATGTTGAATGTTGAATGTTGAATGTTGAATGTTGAATGTTGAATGTTGAATGTTGAATGTTGAATGTTGAATGTTGAATGTTGAATGTTGAATGTTGAATGTTGAATGTTGAATGTTGAATGTTGAATGTTGAATGTTGAATGTTGAATGTTGAATGTTGAATGTTGAATGTTGAATGTTGAATGTTGAATGTTGGATGTTGGATGTTGGATGTTGGATGTTGAATGTTGGATGTTGGATGTTGAATGTTGAATGTTGGATGTTGAATGTTGAATGTTGAATGTTGAATGTTGAATGTTGAATGTTGAATGTTGAATGTTGGATGTTGAATGTTGAATGTTGAATGTTGAATGTTGAATGTTGAATGTTGAATGTTGAATGTTGAATGTTGGATGTTGAATGTTGAATGTTGAATGTTGAATGTTGAATGTTGAATGTTGAATGTTGAATGTTGAATGTTGAATGTTGAATGTTGAATGTTGAATGTTGAATGTTGAATGTTGAATGTTGAATGTTGAATGTTGAATGTTGAATGTTGAATGTTGAATGTTGAATGTTGAATGTTGAATGTTGAATGTTGAATGTTGAATGTTGAATGTTGAATGTTGAATGTTGAATGTTGAATGTTGAATGTTGAATGTTGAATGTTGAATGTTGAATGTTGAATGTTGAATGTTGAATGTTGAATGTTGAATGTTGAATGTTGAATGTTGAATGTTGAATGTTGAATGTTGAATGTTGAATGTTGAATGTTGAATGTTGAATGTTGAATGTTGAATGTTGAATGTTGAATGTTGAATGTTGAATGTTGAATGTTGAATGTTGAATGTTGAATGTTGAATGTTGAATGTTGAATGTTGAATGTTGAATGTTGAATGTTGAATGTTGAATGTTGAATGTTGAATGTTGAATGTTGAATGTTGAATGTTGAATGTTGAATGTTGAATGTTGAATGTTGAATGTTGAATGTTGAATGTTGAATGTTGAATGTTGAATGTTGAATGTTGAATGTTGAATGTTGAATGTTGAATGTTGAATGTTGAATGTTGAATGTTGAATGTTGAATGTTGAATGTTGAATGTTGAATGTTGAATGTTGAATGTTGAATGTTGAATGTTGAATGTTGAATGTTGAATGTTGAATGTTGAATGTTGAATGTTGATGAATGTTGAATGTTGAATGTTGAATGTTGAATGTTGAATGTTGAATGTTGAATGTTGAATGTTGAATGTTGAATGTTGAATGTTGAATGTTGAATGTTGAATGTTGAATGTTGGATGTTGAATGTTGAATGTTGAATGTTGAATGTTGAATGTTGAATGTTGAATGTTGAATGTTGAATGTTGAATGTTGAATGTTGAATGTTGAATGTTGAATGTTGAATGTTGAATGTTGAATGTTGAATGTTGAATGTTGAATGTTGAATGTTGAATGTTGAATGTTGAATGTTGAATGTTGAATGTTGAATGTTGAATGTTGAATGTTGAATGTTGAATGTTGAATGTTGAATGTTGAATGTTGAATGTTGAATGTTGAATGTTGAATGTTGAATGTTGAATGTTGAATGTTGAATGTTGAATGTTGAATGTTGAATGTTGAATGTTGAATGTTGAATGTTGAATGTTGAATGTTGAATGTTGAATGTTGAATGTTGAATGTTGAATGTTGAATGTTGAATGTTGAATGTTGAATGTTGAATGTTGAATGTTGAATGTTGAATGTTGAATGTTGAATGTTGAATGTTGAATGTTGAATGTTGAATGTTGAATGTTGAATGTTGAATGTTGAATGTTGAATGTTGAATGTTGAATGTTGAATGTTGAATGTTGAATGTTGAATGTTGAATGTTGAATGTTGAATGTTGAATGTTGAATGTTGAATGTTGAATGTTGAATGTTGAATGTTGAATGTTGAATGTTGAATGTTGAATGTTGAATGTTGAATGTTGAATGTTGAATGTTGAATGTTGAATGTTGAATGTTGAATGTTGAATGTTGAATGTTGAATGTTGAATGTTGAATGTTGAATGTTGAATGTTGAATGTTGAATGTTGAATGTTGAATGTTGAATGTTGAATGTTGAATGTTGAATGTTGAATGTTGAATGTTGAATGTTGAATGTTGAATGTTGAATGTTGAATGTTGAATGTTGAATGTTGAATGTTGAATGTTGAATGTTGAATGTTGAATGTTGAATGTTGAATGTTGAATGTTGAATGTTGAATGTTGAATGTTGAATGTTGAATGTTGAATGTTGAATGTTGAATGTTGAATGTTGAATGTTGAATGTTGAATGTTGAATGTTGAATGTTGAATGTTGAATGTTGAATGTTGGATGTTGAATGTTGAATGTTGAATGTTGAATGTTGAATGTTGAATGTTGAATGTTGAATGTTGAATGTTGAATGTTGAATGTTGAATGTTGAATGTTGAATGTTGAATGTTGGATGTTGAATGTTGAATGTTGAATGTTGAATGTTGAATGTTGAATGTTGAATGTTG
Source organism: Zaprionus vittiger (assembly GCA_018904025.1). NCBI lineage: Eukaryota > Metazoa > Arthropoda > Insecta > Diptera > Drosophilidae > Zaprionus > Zaprionus vittiger. The sequence goes on from JAEIFQ010000010.1 coordinate 6,760, forward strand.
AATGTTGAATGTTGAATGTTGAATGTTGAATGTTGAATGTTGAATGTTGAATGTTGAATGTTGGATGTTGGATGTTGGATGTTGGATGTTGGATGTTGGATGTTGAATGTTGGATGTTGGATGTTGAATGTTGAATGTTGAATGTTGAATGTTGAATGTTGAATGTTGAATGTTGAATGTTGAATGTTGAATGTTGAATGTTGAATGTTGAATGTTGAATGTTGAATGTTGAATGTTGAATGTTGAATGTTGAATGTTGAATGTTGAATGTTGAATGTTGAATGTTGAATGTTGAATGTTGAATGTTGAATGTTGAATGTTGAATGTTGAATGTTGAATGTTGAATGTTGAATGTTGAATGTTGAATGTTGAATGTTGAATGTTGAATGTTGAATGTTGAATGTTGAATGTTGAATGTTGAATGTTGAATGTTGAATGTTGAATGTTGAATGTTGAATGTTGAATGTTGAATGTTGAATGTTGAATGTTGAATGTTGAATGTTGAATGTTGAATGTTGAATGTTGAATGTTGAATGTTGAATGTTGAATGTTGAATGTTGAATGTTGAATGTTGAATGTTGAATGTTGAATGTTGAATGTTGAATGTTGGATGTTGAATGTTGAATGTTGAATGTTGAATGTTGAATGTTGAATGTTGAATGTTGAATGTTGAATGTTGAATGTTGAATGTTGAATGTTGAATGTTGGATGTTGGATGTTGAATGTTGGATGTTGAATGTTGAATGTTGGATGTTGAATGTTGAATGTTGGATGTTGAATGTTGAATGTTGAATGTTGAATGTTGAATGTTGAATGTTGAATGTTGAATGTTGAATGTTGAATGTTGAATGTTGAATGTTGAATGTTGAATGTTGAATGTTGAATGTTGAATGTTGAATGTTGAATGTTGAATGTTGAATGTTGAATGTTGAATGTTGAATGTTGAATGTTGAATGTTGAATGTTGAATGTTGAATGTTGAATGTTGAATGTTGAATGTTGAATGTTGAATGTTGAATGTTGAATGTTGAATGTTGAATGTTGAATGTTGAATGTTGAATGTTGAATGTTGAATGTTGAATGTTGAATGTTGAATGTTGAATGTTGAATGTTGAATGTTGAATGTTGAATGTTGAATGTTGAATGTTGAATGTTGAATGTTGAATGTTGAATGTTGAATGTTGAATGTTGAATGTTGAATGTTGAATGTTGAATGTTGAATGTTGAATGTTGAATGTTGAATGTTGAATGTTGAATGTTGAATGTTGAATGTTGAATGTTGAATGTTGAATGTTGAATGTTGAATGTTGAATGTTGAATGTTGAATGTTGAATGTTGAATGTTGAATGTTGAATGTTGAATGTTGAATGTTGAATGTTGAATGTTGAATGTTGAATGTTGAATGTTGAATGTTGAATGTTGAATGTTGAATGTTGAATGTTGAATGTTGAATGTTGAATGTTGAATGTTGAATGTTGAATGTTGAATGTTGAATGTTGAATGTTGAATTGAATGTTGAATGTTGAATGTTGAATGTTGAATGTTGAATGTTGAATGTTGAATGTTGAATGTTGAATGTTGAATGTTGAATGTTGAATGTTGAATGTTGAATGTTGAATGTTGAATGTTGAATGTTGAATGTTGAATGTTGAATGTTGAATGTTGAATGTTGAATGTTGAATGTTGAATGTTGAATGTTGAATGTTGAATGTTGAATGTTGAATGTTGAATGTTGAATGTTGAATGTTGAATGTTGAATGTTGAATGTTGAATGTTGAATGTTGAATGTTGAATGTTGAATGTTGAATGTTGAATGTTGAAAGTTGAATGTTGAATGTTGAATGTTGAATGTTGAATGTTGAATGTTGAATGTTGAATGTTGAATGTTGAATGTTGAATGTTGAATGTTGAATGTTGAATGTTGAATGTTGAATGTTGAATGTTGAATGTTGAATGTTGAATGTTGAATGTTGAATGTTGAATGTTGAATGTTGAATGTTGAATGTTGAATGTTGAATGTTGAATGTTGAATGTTGAATGTTGAATGTTGAATGTTGAATGTTGAATGTTGAATGTTGAATGTTGAATGTTGAATGTTGAATGTTGAATGTTGAATGTTGAATGTTGAATGTTGAATGTTGAATGTTGAATGTTGAATGTTGAATGTTGAATGTTGAATGTTGAATGTTGAATGTTGAATGTTGAATGTTGAATGTTGAATGTTGAATGTTGAATGTTGAATGTTGAATGTTGAATGTTGAATGTTGAATGTTGAATGTTGAATGTTGAATGTTGAATGTTGAATGTTGAATGTTGAATGTTGAATGTTGAATGTTGAATGTTGAATGTTTGAATGTTGAATGTTGAATGTTGAATGTTGAATGTTGAATGTTGAATGTTGAATGTTGAATGTTGAATGTTGAATGTTGAATGTTGAATGTTGAATGTTGAATGTTGAATGTTGAATGTTGAATGTTGAATGTTGAATGTTGAATGTTGAATGTTGAATGTTGAATGTTGAATGTTGAATGTTGAATGTTGAATGTTGAAAGTTGAATGTTGAATGTTGAATGTTGAATGTTGAATGTTGAATGTTGAATGTTGAATGTTGAATGTTGAATGTTGAATGTTGAATGTTGAATGTTGAATGTTGAATGTTGAATGTTGAATGTTGAATGTTGAATGTTGAATGTTGAATGTTGAATGTTGAATGTTGAATGTTGAATGTTGAATGTTGAATGTTGAATGTTGAATGTTGAATGTTGAATGTTGAATGTTGAATGTTGAATGTTGAATGTTGAATGTTGAATGTTGAATGTTGAATGTTGAATGTTGAATGTTGAATGTTGAATGTTGAATGTTGAATGTTGAATGTTGAATGTTGAATGTTGAATGTTGAATGTTGAATGTTGAATGTTGAATGTTGAATGTTGAATGTTGAATGTTGAATGTTGAATGTTGAATGTTGAATGTTGGATGTTGGATGTTGAATGTTGAATGTTTTTTTTTTTTTTTTTTTGCTTTTTATTATTTATTGAATCTTCCCTTTGTTTTAAGAGACTAACAATAAGTATTCAAATCTTAATCTAGCTTAGTTAACTTTCACTTAGTGATAGTGTTTGTGATTAATGCCCTAATAAGTTTATTGCTGGGCTGGGAGGTCGTTGCGGTGCAGCCGGCTTTGACTGCATACTCGGATTAGTTTTCTTGCGAGGGGATTTGAGTGGGTGGTCAGCTTTTCTTGGTATTTCATTTTCTTCTCAGTTATTACTTCGATTACTAATTTGATTTTGAGGTCTCAGTGTATGTCTTCGTTCCGAAGGTACCACGGCGCTCCAGTGATAGTTCTCAGAATTCTTGACTGTGCTCGCTGGATAATGTCTATGTTACTTCTGGATGCGTTGCCCCACAGCTCGGAGCCATAAGTCCAGATAGGTTTTAAGACGGAGTTGTATAGAAGAGCTTTGAACTCCAGACTAAGTGGAGAGCGAGCATTTATGAGCCAGTGGAGGCTCCTTGCTTTAAGTTTAAGATGTATCGTCTTGGCTTCTATATGCTTGCGCCAAGTCAGCCGCCTGTCCAGATGAACACCCAGATATGTTACCTCGTCGGCTTGTGGAGTGAATATGTTATTCAGGACCAGTGGTGGGCATGTTTGTTTGTTTAAGGTAAAGGTAAACTGCTTACATTTTTGTACATTTATTGAAATTCTCCAGTAGGCAAGCCATCGTTCTACAGATGTTAAGTGTCGGGATAGGAGTGCCGTGGCTTTTGTTGGGCATTTGGAGCGACTGAGTATCGCGGTATCATCAGCGAACGTAGAGGTTGTTAGATTGTAGTCTGTGGGGAAATCCGCCGTATACAGGGTGTATAGGATTGGACCCAGAACACTGCCTTGTGGCACTCCAGCTTCGATTGCGCAATCACGTGAGGTGCTTGTATTGCATCTTATTACAAACACTCTGTTGTATAGGTACGACCTCAGTAGCTTATGTGTGCTTTGGGGCAACAGCTTGATTATTTTAAACAAAAGTCCATCCAGCCACACTCTGTCAAATGCCTGCGCGACGTCTAGAAAAATGGCTGTGCAATATTCTCGATGTTCAAAAGCAGTACGAATTTCTGACGTGATTCGATTGACCTGTTCGATGGTTCCATGTTTTTCTCTGAAGCCAAATTGATGTGTTGGAATTGTGTTGTTTATTTTAAGATAAGGGCTAATTCGCAGGAGTAGCATTTTTTCAAACAACTTTGAGAGACAAGTTAGTAAGCTTATCGGTCTATATGATGATGGCTGCGTTTTATCTTTTCCTGGCTTTGGAATCATTACTATGGTCGACATTTTCTATTTTTGAGGGAAGTATCCAAGCTTGGCGATTGCGTTGAACAACAAGCAGATATGCAGAATAGCACACTTTGGGAGTTCAATAAGCATTTTGGAGTTATTAAGTCGAAGCCACGCGATTTTCTTGGCTTCAGTTGCTCTTTGATAACCTTTGCTAATTCACATGGTCGGAATTCAATGGGTTCTTGAGGTTCTAAATTTGCTGCTATTAAAGGAGGGAGAATAAATGAGTTGGTAGCGGGATTTGGTCGGAATACATTTTCTAAATGGTCAGCGAAAGCACTGGCTTTTTCCTCATCACTGCGAAACCAGGTGCCAGAGGGACTTCGTAGTGGCATAATTGACGCTATTGGAGTCTTTAGGTTTCTGTGGGCTCTCCACAAAGGGTGCTTAGTGCTGGTGGGAGAGAGTTGCTCGATATATAAACGTTGGCTGTTTTCTTCCTCTTGTTTAAGAGCTTTGGTAAGCCTGCGTGTGGCTATTTAAAGCATGTGTTTTGTAGTTGGTGATCTATTGGACTGCCACTCCCTTCGTAGGCGTCGTTTATCTAATACCAGCCGCTCGATTTCTCGGTTAGTTCTGATGTAGTTTGGTTTTGCATACGTCACTGGCGGAATCCTTTGCTGCCGAAACTAGAATATTTTCAAGAGTGTCCGTTGACTTGTCTATATCCTCCTTAGTAGATAATGCCGGCGTTAGTTCTATGTGTGAACAGACAAACTTTTTATATCTTGGCCAGTTTGTTCTAAAATTTGTGAGTCTGTAGGGTGGGTCGACTATGTGGGGGCGATTTAGCATAATTAGAAGAACAGGTGAGTGATCTGATGATAAATCTGCTAGTGCTTCGGCGGAGACCATGTTGCGGGGGACTTGTTTAGTAATTGCAAAATCAATCAGGTCTGGGATTTTTCTCGGGTCTGCTGGCCAGTATGTAGGACTACCCGGGGATATTAGTCTAGCTTGTTTTTCAGCTTCATCAGCGCATTGTACAACTGCTTACCCTTTGGCGTCACTGTAATGAGCGGGTGCTCATTAATAAAACGATGGTTTTTAAATTAATAATATATTTATTTAAGGGCATCCGTACACGTTTGTGGTTGATGATCAACTGCCTTGCCAACTTAATATCCAGTGTTATATACTACGTAAATCTAACAGTGTTGCTTAACTTAACTAACTCCTTACATGCTTTTTTTTTTTTTTTTTTTTTTTAATTAAAATTAATTAGCGGGTGGACCATTTCACTAAAACGCTGAGGTGGTCGCACTGATCGACCACTTCTTGTTTGATAGTATACGTTTGGATTTTCATTATCAGTATCTGAACTAGATGCAGTAAAATACTGATCTTCTGAATCACTTAATTCTACTAACATGGGATCATTGATAGATTCATTTCCCGTTTCTATTGTATTTGTATTTTCGTTTTCATCATTAATTATTTCAATTTCAGGTAGTACATTTTGAATATTGTTATTATATTTTATATTGTTTTCATAGGCTAAATCACTAGCATTAAAATCCTTATTATTAGTTTTAGCAATGAAGCATCTATTCCTTCGATAATGATTATTGAAACTTTCTTTTATTATATAAGACCGATTATTTACTACGCCAACAATTTTTCCATAATGCCATACATTTGAATTTTTTTTAAATATAACCAAATCACCCATGTTCAATTCGGCTAGTGACTTTGCATTGCGGTCGTAATAATACTTTTGCTTTTCTTTTTTTATTTTTAATTTATTTTGAATGTCTTCTTCACTTAAACTATTCCTTCTTAACAGTGACTCTGATATGGGGAGTTTAGTCTTAACAAGTCTACCGAAAAACAATTCTGCCGGTGTAAGTTTCATGCTTCCAAGTGGTGTGGTGTTATATTCTAATATTCTCTATTGAAAACTTTCAACATCATTCGCTTCATAGCACCGTTTTAATATATTTTTGACAATAGCTACGCCCTTTTCCGCTAAACCATTGCTTTGTGGGTATCTTGAACTTAAGAATTTTAGTTCAACATTATATTTACAAGAAAATTCTTTAAATTCTGCTGACCCAAATGGACTGTTATCACTTTTTATAATGGTAGGGTAGCCAATTCTATCAAATATTGATTTCAAAACTTTTATTATATGTCCCGATGTTTTGTTTTGTAATTTTTCAGTTGCTACAAAGTTTGAGTACGAGTCAATTAAAGCAATATAGTCGCGATTTGCAAATTCAAATAAATCCATCCCTGTTACTTGAAACGGATAACTTGGTAACTTTTCTTGCACCAACGGTTCTTTCTGATTACTGCGCCGAAATTTCTCACATACACTGCAGGATTCTACCATTTCTTTAATTTGATTGTTCATGCCTGGCCAATAATAGAGCATTCTTGCGCGCGCGAGGGTTTTTTCTATTCCTAGATGGGGCTCATGTAACCATTTCGACACTTTGTTTTGCATTTTTGATGGTACAACTACTCTGTGATTCCAGAATAATAAACCATTTTCAAAATGCAATTCCGATTTTATAGCATGAAATTTCTTGCCCAAATCATCAAGATGATGATATCCCGGCCACCCTTTCTCAACAAAAGAAGCAATGCGATTATATTTTTCATCTTCTTCTAGGCTCCGACGATAAATATCATAGTTGTCTTGTGTTACACAAATTGATTTAATAACTGAATGAATGACTCCTGATAAACCTTGAATCTCTGAAATGTCTGATAATTGAGCTCGTGATAGACAGTCTGCCACTAACATTTCCTTTCCCGGCTTATATACAATGTTTATTTTAGGATATTTCAGTAGCGACATGAACATACGCTGAAGCCGCATAGTAACATCATCTATATCCCTCAAAACTAAAGTCTCTAATGGTTTGTGATCACTTTCAACAGTAAACTCTCGTCCGTATAAAAAGAAATGAAAACGCTGACATGCAAACACAACCGCTAGTAATTCTTTTTCTAGTTGACACCATTTTTGCTCACTGCAACTCAGAGTGCGCGAAGCAAATGCTACTGGGTGCCCGTTTTGGATTATTACACAACCCAATCCATCCTTTGATGCGTCTGTTTGAACAATTACTGGTAGCTTGGGGTCATAAATTACCAATACTGGCTCTGCAGTTACAGTTCCTAATAAGTTTTCGAACTCTCTATCGTGTTCTGCCGTCCAAACAAACTGTACATTATTCTTGGTTAAGTTACGTAAATTGGCTGATTGCTTTGACAAATTTGGAATGTATCTAGATAGGTATTTCAGAAGACCTAAAAACCGCAATACATCCGATTTGTTTTCGGGTTTTTTCATCTTTAAAATTGCATCCCGATATTTTATATTTGGTTTAATTTTTCCTTCCGAACGTTCTATCTAACGTTCATAACGTTCTATCTATCTTGGTGGTCAGACGTGTTTAGCCTTTGCTCCCTGTGTTTATTATAATTTGCGACTTTATTTGCCTAAGTTGTGTAATTATTAGTGCGGTATTTTATTAGTGCTAACCTTGTAAGTACAACCGTAGAAGTAATACACTAACACTTTCATTAGTCAATTCTTAAACTAATATTCCTAATTTTTCACTTGCGCGTCTTTGGCGGCAAGTTTTTGCTTCTGTTTTGATTAACATTCCCACGCTCTCCCGCTTTCCCCCCACGTCACAGCTGTTGTTGTTTTGTTTAGTTCGTTTGTGCTCGCTAGGTTTGCAGCTTTATTGTCGTACTTGCTTGCTTGCCTGTTTTCGGCGCTGTAACTGTTTCTTGCTCTCTCAAGAAATTATTTTGAGTACTCTCTCTTTCTTTTTGCTCTTCGTTGTCTCCTACATTTTACAGGCAAATTAATTTTCACAATCATGGTGTCGTGCTCAGCAGCAATTTGCTTAAGTTCTTCTGAACCCAATGCGGATTACATTGGTTGCTGGCTCTGTGATAATTTTTGTCACTTAAAATGCTGTGGCCTAACTGTGCGGGTTAGGGACGCCGTCCACGCCAATACTGGTCTCAGATGGTCGTGTGAAACGTGTCGTGTGGCTGAATCCGATTTACGGAAAATCCATAAAAAAACCAAACTTGGGTTTTATAAGATACGCACAGCTTTCTCTAATCTCCAATCTGAATTTTTGGAGATGGAGGCCAAATTTAACGCCTTTACGGTTCCTAGCAAACCACCGGCTCCATTAAGTGTTCCTACCAACCTACCTTCTTCTCAGGCTTCTTCTCCCGATCTTTTAAGCCTACTCTCCCCTATACCGTCTTGCTCTTCTAACGGCACAAAAAAAAAAGACTAGCAGCAAAGTTACCGCACCCAAACATCTTGCTCCTCCTCTTGTGCCTACTCCCATTACGAGCAATGACAACAATATAAAGGGAAATGTTCCCGCAATAATGCCTGCTACTAAGGCACAGAGTATAAAACCTCTGATTGCGATTAAACCCAAAAAATTGGTGTTTATCTCTCGTTTGGCGCCGGACACTACCATAGAAGATGTACAATCGTACATCCTAGCAAGGCTGCCTTTAAATAACTTTACAGTTGAAAAATTCAATTTCAAATTTAAGCGCGACATTTCTTCTTTCAAAATTAGTCTCCCAGCAGAACAGTTTAAAGACGTTTGCGCTACTTCCTTTTGGCCGCCTGACCTTATTGTAAAGGAGTTTACTCCTAAACGAAAAAGCCGAACTGCCGTTAACCTTCCCACGCTGGCCGTAACTTCGCCAAAAAACTCAAAAAATTCAAAGTCTTCAAAAAACTGAACTTTTCATTTCTTCATGCCTCTGAAAATGTTATTGGTCCAACAAAAAAACTTTCTTCTTTAATTCTATCCTATCAAAATGTTAGAGGTCTCTGTAGTAAAATCTCTAGTCTTTATCACTTAAATTGTTTCTATTCTTGGTGTCGTGCAAATCTCCTTAATCTGAACAGCTCCAAATGCAGGCTGATGACATTCTCACGAGCCTGTCCAAAGTACGTATCTTACTCTCTTTGTGGTTGTACCTTGGAAAGAATTTCCCTGGTTGATGATCTAGGTGTCCGTTTGGACCGCAAACTCAAGTTTTACGAACATATATCATCAATGGTTAATAAAGCTATGGGTGTGCTCGGCTTTATTAAGAGATGGTCTAAGGAGTTTGACGATCCTTACCTAACTAGGACTCTTTTCACCTCGCTTGTTCGTCCAATTCTAGAGTACGGATCATGTGTCTGGAGTCCTCAGTACACAGTTCACAAGGATCGCATTGAATCCGTACAGAAAATTTTTTTAATTTTTGCCCTGCGAGGCCTTAACTGGGATGTAAATTCAAGACTTCATAGTAGACTTTTGTTACTAAATCTGCCTTCCCTAGCCAATCGTAGAACTATGCTTGGTGTTGTATTTATTTATAACCTTATACAAGGGGACATAGATAGTAACGACTTACTTAGTCGACTACACTTCTCTGTCCCTGGTAGAATCACCCGTAATTATCTTCCACTAAAACTTTCCAATTGTAACTCGAATTATGCCCTGCATGAGCCTTTCAGGGTATTATGTTCTGACTACAATAAACTATATTACATTGTTGCTAACAACAACAATAATTCTGTATCTTGCTTAAAAGTACAAATCCTTACCCACCTTTCTAGTAGCTAGTTAAATATATACTTATCTTCTTTCTAGTAACATTAGTACTTTTTAACTAACTGCATGTTTGAACATTCTAATCGCTATTTTGATTAGGTTTTGCTTACTAACACTAACTCTCCTGATCTGATTGGGTTTTTCTGGGTTTTCCCCAATCCAATGCAACAAATGTTGGATCGGCTCTTTCATTTTTTTTTTATACCCTTCGACCATTGAAAATGGTCAAAAAAAGGGTATACTAACTTTGTGCAAATGTATGTAACAGGCAGAAGGAGGCGTCGGAGACCCCATAAATTCTTGCTCAGGATCACAAGCCGAGTCGATTGAGCCATGTCCGTCTGTCTGTCTGTCTGTCTGTCTGTCTGTCTGTGTGAACGCACAGATCTCAGCTATTATAAAAGCTAGAGTTATTAAATTTGACAGGAAGACTCCTGTGTACTATAAGCTGATCAAGTTTATTTCAAATGTAATGTGCCACGCCCACCGCCCCCGCAAATAAATAATTTAATTTTTGAACTTAATTTGTAAGCGCTGTATAAAAGATACGACTTTCTGACTTTAACATATACTAAGCTCATTAAAATATCTACGTATTCTCGAAATTGCAATCCGATCGGACAATAAACACAGAAGTTATTTAAGAAAGTATGTGCATAAAACCAAGTGCTTGTATCAGATAACAAGGGAGGCGGGCGAGCGCAAAGCGCGAGCGCCATCTGTCGGCAATAATTTAAAAACATGCGCATTTGTATATATGTATGTATGAATTTAACAAATTGAACTACACCGGAACATAGGTCGAAGGGTATCCCACTGTCGCGTGCAGCGCGACTGTTGCTTTTCTTACTGGTTTTTTATCCCAATGTCAACTCAATTCAATTAATTTCTTTTTCTTTCTTTTCTCACAGTTAAGATTTTACTTTTAACTTAAAATTATGAATTATAACTATTAACTGTTTTATTTTCTTTACTTTTACACAGTCGACTGACCTTAGTCCGACTATAAACTAATTAAATAAATAAATATAACGTTTCCCATGAACTTAATTTCTGAACAACAGTATTGAATTTTGTCTGGATTAAATTTTACACCATTTTCTCGTGCTCTTTTCATAACTAAATCAATCATTTTATCATGTTCATCCTTATTATCTGCGCAAATAGCAAGATCATCAAAATATTCCATGACTCCAGGTAAATCACCAAAAATGCTAATCATTTTCCGTTGAAACATTTCTGGAGCACAGTTTAGGCCAAATGGTACTCTATTGAATTAGAATCGTCCAAAAGGAGTCATAAAAGTTGTTAAGTCCGAGCTAAATTGATCTAATTCCATGTGCCAAAATCCACTACTTAAGTCAAAGACCGAAAAGATTCGTTTACCCGATAATTTTGACGTTAAGTCATCAATAGTAGGAATGAGAAAATGTTCTCGTTTAATGCATGCATTTAGCGTCTTCGGGTCCAAACAAATGCGAAGTTTACCATTTGGCTTTTCAATTATTTGCAAGTTATTCACCCAGTCAGTTGGATAGTCTACCCGTGAAATGATATCATCTTGTAGCATTGTATCAAGCTCAGCTTTTAGTTTATCTGTTAATGAACTCGGTATCCGTTTCTTATAATGTAGCAGTGGTTTTGCATCTTTAATTAACTGTATTTGAAGCTTCCCGGGAATTTGCCTATTCCATTAAACACATCCTTGTATAACTCTATAGCAGAGTCTCTTTTTCTATCCTGGTCTTCTATACTATTCACATCTAATCGTTTGATTAATCCCAACATTTCACACGTTTCTAACCCAAGTATTGGTTCACAGCTATCAGCCACTATAACAAAATTAATAGATCGTTCAGTTTTTAATTTTAAATCATAACAAGGCAACTTTACTTTTCCATGAATATTAATTTTGTTACCATTATAATCAAAAACAGAAAATTCATGTGGTTCAATATTAAACTTAAGATTTGTTGATTTTTTTAAGTCTTAAAGTAATTTTAATTGGACACAGTTTACATCAGATCCGCAATCAAGCTTAAACCTTACTATCTTCTCTCCTATCTGATATTCTTTGGTCCACCGCTTATGTTTTAATCCTATAGAGTTTATTCTAAAATGATTCTTATTAAATTTTAATTTATCACCGTACCCGTCGATTTTTTTACCTTGTTGTTGTCTGTTCCCTGCACCCACCATTGTAGCTCCATTTTTGTTATTTTTTTCGAATGCTATCTTCGCTTCATGTTGTTGATTCTTCTGCTTTCGGCACATTCGTTGAAAATGGCCCTTCTTCTCACATCGATGGCACGTAATATCCTTTGCTTTGCATTCATCTTTATAGCCAAATTTCCATGGTCCCCCGCAGTTAAAGCAAACATGATTAATTGCGTTAATCGTTGCTTCATCCTCCTTTATGCTGTTGATAACCTGCTTGCCTTCTAGAATTCCTTTGTGAATGTTCGCTGCCTCATATGCTTTACAAGTTTCAGTAACTTTTGACAGCTGCTCATCACGCCCGTCCAGTAATTTTAGCTGCAGTTTTTTATCCTGGACTCCAATGATGACACGATCGCGCAGCATTCGGTCTTCGTACGACTTGCCACACTCACAAATAAAATTGCAATGACGTACTTGCTCCCGCAACTCAGTCTCAAATTCACTAAATGGTTGTCTCTCCTTTTGTGCTATCATATTGAATTTGTATGACTCCATTGCCGTGTTTCTTTGTGGCAGACAAAAATCATCAAATTTTTTTAACACCTCGTCAATTTTCCGCTGCTGAACGTCACCATTCACTGTAGTTGTCCCAAGCATCGAATCCTGTGTACCATCATTTGGGTACAACATGTTGTAGATCTGCGACCCTTTTCTGCCCACCAGCCACAAGAAGTTTGCAATTTTGGTCTTCTCCGGTTCCGAGGATTTTCCCGGAGCAACAAGATACATTATGAACTCTTGCTTCCATGTTGGCCATTCCGTCGCTATCATGCTGTATCGATACTTTTTCTCTGTATATATATATATACTTATATGTGTTTTTCTGTATAAGTACGTATTTGCAAATGTATGTACACCGCTTAAATTCACTGTTCAACGTTAACTTTATATTAATTCACCTTTAATAAGTTTTTCGTTTTGATGTTCACACCTTCTGACACCATGTAATGAGCGGGTGCTCATTAATAAAACGATGGTTTTTAAATTAATAATATATTTATTTAAGGGCATCCGTACACGTTTGTGGTTGATGATCAACTGCCTTGCCAACTTAATTTCCAGTGTTATATACTACGTAAATCTAACAGTGTTGCTTAACTTAACTAACTCCTTACAGTCACAAGTCGAGATCCCCAATGAGTGTGCTTGGCGTTATAGTCACCCGCTGCGATGAATCTGTCACCTAAAGTGTTAAAGAATTCCATGAATTGATCCTCAGAGATTGGAAAGCGTGGTGGGCAGTAGACTGCGGCTAGAGTCATTGACCCATTGTTGAGTTGTAAGGCTATGGACGTAGATTGTAAGTGGTTTTTGTCAAAATTGTTTAAGTGGTGGTGTTTTATGCGATTTCTGATGAGTATTCCAGTGCCTCCATGAGCTTTACCATCTGGATGATTTGTACCATAGAACAAGTATCCTGGTATATGAAAATTGTATTTGTTTGTGAGGTGCGTTTCTGATAGTAGCATTACGTCGATGTTTTTTTCGTTAATGAACTGTGTGAGTTCTTGTGTATGCCGTGAAACGCCATTTGCGTTCCACAGAGATATCCGTAGGGAAGCCATTATGGGGATTTTGAGGAAAAAGAAGTTGTATCCGGAAATTTTGGTTTTTTTTTAGCCCCCTCAAAAGTATTTTTGTTAAAAATTAAGAAATTTTTTTTTTTTTTTTTGGGGGGAAAAAAAAATTCTTTCCAACCCTTTTTGTTGAGTTTGTTTAATTTTTAATAATTTTTGTTAGGAAGAAGTATTTTTGTGGGGGGGGGGGGGGGGGGGTCCGATTTTGAATTTTAGGGGGAAAAAAAAAAAAAAATAAGGGTTGGGGTAAAGGTGGTTGAAACATCGGTTGCGGAGAGTAGAAATTGACTTTGTTGTATGTATGTGCTGTGGCAATACGTTTGTTCAGGCGGCTCTTCAATTCTTTGTAAACCACACAGCCTCTGTAGTTTGCAGTATGCTTTTCTCCGCAGTTACTGCATTTCTTCACAGACTTATCTTCCTTATTTTTTGGGGCAGTTAGTGGTAGTATGAGGTCCGCTACAGACAACACATACGGACTTAAGGGTGCAGTATGCCTTAGTGTGGCCGTATTCTTGGCAATTAGTACATTGAACTGGATTGATACGTCTGTGCGGCTCCTCCACGGTGATCCGATGTAGCAAGTACTGTAGATTGTATATTGGATGCACTTCGTTTTTCTTTAGGGCCTGGACCTCTGGTTCGAGTTCTATTTTAAATAGTGGCTGCGGAACTTAGTCTTTGTTCAAAATATTAATAGCTGTTTTTACAGAAAAGTTTTTGACTTTCAGAGCCTCGATTATTTCGTCAGGTGTCACTGTTGCTTCAATGCCTTTAAGTACTACCCCCTTTGCAACTTTTTAATTGGTAGGTGTAGTAGTTTTTACCAGCTTCATTTAGGTATTTAGTCACTATACGGTGGTCTGCTTCTATTTGAATCTGTAGTTTTGTTTCATGAATATTTCCTTTTTTGAGCGGGATAATGTGGAATTTGCTGTCACCAACCAATGCAACGAGTTTATTTACAAGTGCGTTTGTACTCTGTTCTCGTATGAATATAGGTGGAGGCCTGGTCTTTTTTGGTTCCCCTACTGTTGTTTCGTTGGGTTGTTCAGTAGCAGAATCAGCCAAGATAGCATATCGGTTTGAATTGTTTACTGCAGAGTTTTCATTGCCGTTGTTGGCTCGATTAATTTTGGGTTGATTACCCGCCTTATTGTTTTGCGGGCTGAGTTTTCTCTTGATTTGGATGTAGCGATCCATGCCAGTCTGCACAGCCGAAGTTGTCTTCTGCTTTTGTTTTGGTTCTTCTTTGCGTGCATTATTGTTGTTGCCAATGGTCGGTGTTGCTGTCTTATTTACAGTTGGCACAGCAATAATTAGTTGGTCCGCTGACGAGGTTGTTGTTGTGGTAGCAGTGACAGTTGCTAGGGAGGTCACTGCACTTGTTATTGCAGTGTTACAGTAACCCGGAATGGTCGTTTGGCGCTGCGAGGGGAGCGGGATAGGAGAGGCGGTCTCTTCGCTCCACGACTTGTGGGCCGAAGCAGGCAGAGAGGGAGAGCAAGAACGCGGTCTGTCGTTCGCTGAGGGCAAAAGTGCTCGATCATCGATTTGCGGCGAGACGAAAGAAAAGTATGCATTGTTGCGTTGTAAAGAGAGCCGGCGCTCGTCTTGTTCACATTGTCGCTGAGTGCGTATGTCGTTTTGATTCATTGTTCTAAGTCCAAATATAACAATTACCAGAACAATATGGAATAATTATTTATTTTAGTAAATAATTACTATAGTCAATAATTGTTAGTTGTGCGAACTGCACTTTGCACTTTGTGTTTAACTTTCGCTATACTGTTGTAGTTTTAGAACTTGCTATTCGAAGCTAAAAAGAAAACACGTCTGCACTCGCCGACGTTCGAACAACGTAACCCAGATCATGAAACTTTTTTTTTTTTTATAGAGCCGCTCGACCCATAGCTCATTACATTTTAGTATTTTATAGGTCTCTTTCAAACAAATCTTCCCCCTTCGACACTTGAAAAAAAGTTAAAAAAAAAGAGGGTATATTAACTTTATTGAAGGAGGCGTGGGAGACCCCAAAAAGTATATACATTCTTGCTCTGGATCCCAATCCGAGTCGATTGAGCCATGTCTGTCTGTCTGTACGTCAGCTCCTTGTGCAAATTACTGGGCGCTCGGACTCCCCACCAACGGCGGACCTGATATCGTTTAAGTGTTTGATCGTCGTTTTAAGTGTTCCCACATGCTTGTAAGAGAGAAAGAATCGCAAATAGTGGGTATTAAGCTACAACACAGAAGTAGTATGGTATATGCATTAAAATTCGTGCGGTTTTTTCGAAGATTAAGATTTCCAATGATTTTATCGTCTGGAAACAGTTTGATGATCAACTCCTAATACTTTTACAAGTTCTTCTTGCGTCTGGCATACATCTGCGTCGAACAATATCTCCAATTCTTCGTCTTGAAATTTTTGGCTGTCCAGGCGTTTCCGTCGTCTCAGTCGAAATTGCCACTTTTAAACCGTGCAAACCACTTTTGACACGTTCGTTCGGTCAAATACGATGGCTTTTCGGTAGCAGGTTATACCCTTCGACCCGTGAAAATGGTCAAAATATACTAACTTTGTGCAAATGTATGTAACAGACAGAAGGAGGCACAGGAGACCCCACAAAGTATATATTCTTGCTCAGGATCACTAGACGAGTCGATTAAGCCATGTCTGTCTGTCTGTCCGGATGTCCGGATGTATGGATGACCAGATGAACACACAGGTCTCAGCTATTATAAGAGCTAAAGACACCCCAAATTTCGCAGGAAGGTTTCTGTGTACCAGGCGCAGATGAAGTTTATTTCAAATGTTGGGTGCCCACGCCCACCGCCCCGCAAATCAATAATTTAATTTTTGAACTCATTTTGTAAGCGTTGTATTAAAGATAAAACTTTCTGACATATATAAGCTGATAGTTATATCTACTTATTCTCTAAATCGCAATCCGATCGGACAATAAACACAAAAAGTTACTCAAGAAAATATGAGCATAAATCCAAGTGCTTGTGTCAGCTAACAAGGGAGCCGGGCGAGCGTGTGGCAGCCCTGTTAGCCACCTATTAGTTATGTAACACTGTTTATTAGTTATCGATATCTATCGGAACTCTCTTCTCTTCAGTTCTTCTTCTTCTAAAGAGTTGATGAAAGCTCGCGCCTAATTTATGACACAAATGTTTGACACTTAATAAATAATAAAGCGGTATCTAAGAACAGTTAATGGCGTATTCAATTCGCCATATTGGTGACCCAAACGTGAATTAAAACTTCTTTTGAACAAAAAAACTAACTACGTTGATACTTATTGCATCTGCTCTATGAATTTCATCAGACGCCTGTGGTGAAATAACGCACACACGTTCATATATACGACGCATTTTATGAACACGTATCAACGGGCAACAAACTAATATCAACTAATAGAATCGCATGCAACAACCACGATACAATCTTCGCTCATTAACAGGAGGGAAACTTAATTTTGAAACAAACAACATGACTGAACCATTGAATGATATTGAAGAGCAACTTCGTACAATGCAGGGAGAAATGGATGCATGACGTGTGGCACACCAAGACACAGCACTACAGCAAGTCACCTCTGCACCGGCTGTTGCACCAGTTCATCGTCTACAAATTAATGTGCCAAAATTTACTCGGAGTAATCCACAACTCTGGTTTGCACAAGTTGAGGGCGCATTTCGCCTCAACAGCATCATCAACGACGTGGACAAGTTCGATCTCATTACTGTACAGTTGGAGGAAGATATTGCATTGAGTGTAGCTGATTTTGGTCCAAAATCCACCAGCTGTTGACAAATACCCCGCGCTCAAAGCTAGGCTACTAACTAAGTTCGCAGAGTCTGCTGAGTCCATGTTGCGTCGTTTGTTGCACGGAGGAGCAACTGGGAAAAACCATCAGATATTCTGGCTCACATGGCGTCTGGCACCTGGCGTTAATAGGAAAGTATTATCCGCACGCTTTCCCTTGCAGAGATGCCATCTGATTTTCGACCAATACTGACTGTGTGGCCGGAAGCAGATCTTGACAGACTCGCAGCCACTGCTGACCGGAGTGCTCGAGGCTACTGGAACTAGCAGTACTTGTGCCGCAGCTGCTGCACCCGATGCTGTAAACGCAATTGCTCCCACCAAGATTTTGGCAGACGTCGCCGAAAGTTTACGTTCACTTTCTGAGAAAATTGAAAAACTACAAGGAGAGATGAAATATCTAAAACAGCAAAATCAATCACAAGCATCGACGATGTGTTTCTACCACAAAAATTCGGTGACAATGCTCAGAAGTGCCGACCCTGGCTGCACTCACAAAGCGACAGCCCAAATACTCTGTCAGCAATATTACAGCACCCCCCTGAGATTCGCCTACACGTCTATGATCAAATATCAAGGACACGATTTCTGGTGGATTCTGGTTTGGTGATTTCTGTGATACCGCGTTCTGCGTTTAAGCAAAATTCACAAAAAAGCGATCTTATATTGTGTGCAGCCAATCAAACACCTATCTTCACGTATGGCAAACAGGTCATTCAATTAAACTTGGGACTTCGTCGTGAGTTTAGTTGGACCTTCATCATTGCTGATACTCACACATCGATCATCGGCGCTGATTTCCCTTTTCAAAATTTCAGTTGCTGATCGATCTCAACAACAAGCAACTCATCGATTCAACGTGCTGGTCTAACTACTAACGCGCGCCTTAATGATGCCAGTAACACAGCCATTTGAACCGTTGACAACGGCGCTGACTTTCGTGGTCTGCTACAGGAATTCATCGCGATAACACGTACATCAGAGCTCACTGTGCCATTAACAACACCGATGTATTACTTTCCATAGAGACCACCGGCAGCCTTGCTGCTGATCGCCCTCGTCGTCTTGCTGGTGATAAATTGGTAGCCGCAAAATCGGAGATCAATTTATTGAGCGAGCAAGGCATCTGTCGACCGTCTAAGAGTTCCTGGTCCAGTCCATTACATCTCGTGACAGAAAAGGATGGAAGCTTTTGCGCTTGTGGCGATTATAGGAAGTTAAACGCCGTAACAGTACCGGATCGCTACCTAATCGCTCATATATACGATTTTGCAGAACAACTACACGAAAAAACTATTTTCAAAACAGTCGACCTGCTGGTACGTGCTTATTAATAAGTACCAATGGCTGAGAGCGACATCAAAAAAGACTGCAGTTTGCACCCCTTTTGACTAGTAGAATTCCTTAAAATGCCGTTTTGACTGAAAAACGCTACACAAACGTTTCAACGTTTTGAGTGGATAACATTTTCCGAGGCTTGGATTTTGGTGTGGTATTGTTACATTGACGATATTCTCATTGCATCAACAACAGCAGAT
>JAEIFQ010000999.1:0-121677 GCA_018904025.1 Zaprionus vittiger
AATATTGCCGTTTTGTTTGCTTTGTTTATGTTTTATATCAAAAAATCATGCAGTTGTATATTACTTATACTTGTTAGTATAAATGTATGTATATAACAACGACAAAAAATATGTATGTATGTTTGTGTTATTCTATGTACATATGTGTAACTTTGAACAGTTGTCTGCTGTTCGCAGAATATTTGGCGGCTTGTTAGGCGATTTATGTATTACAAGCAGTTAATAATGTACATACATACACTTACTTATATACAAGAATACTTTGCATGCAAGTGCCAAGAATTGAGCTGTTCAAAATTTGTTTTTAATATTATGTCGAACAGAGCGACAGCACACAATAAACTTTCAGCTCAATTTTTGACACGAAATACCTGGAGACTGTCTAGGGAATCAATAGACATGGAACGAGATTTTTCCATTTGGTCCAGCGACGACAAACAAATCCGGCTTCGCAGCGTACCACAAAGTGACAAACTTTGTCTTTATTTATTCACGAACGCGCAAGCAACGGCCAACAAGCAAACAATAATTTTCACAAAATTTAAATTGTTTATAAAAACACCGAAGTCCCTGCTCGGGCGCCAATGAAAAATTCGCTAAGCGTTTTTAGCGAAACGAGATAACAAATTTAAATAAAAGTTGAGACGCGGTGAATTCGATTAACAATTAATTTATTGTTGCTGATGGCACGGTAAGTTGCTTGACAAACGAAGACGAAATTCATACTAACTGGAGCGGTGACCACAGCTTGGCCACGCACTCTCGAATTTGCCGTCGGCAATTGCCGATCGCTCAAGCTCAAATAAAGAGAGCCTGCTTAAACTAAATGCCTTCTTGGCGCTCTTAAATACACAACTTCATTGTCTTCTACTTCAATTACTTAACGCTAACAAATTACTTTAAACTACAATTAACTTCATTTACTAAATTTACAAATTCATGTGCTGCTCTAACAGCAGGAGAACATTTTTGTTTGGTGGTGCGCGTGGCAAGGATTAAAATTAATTAATGTGTGTTTGTAGTTGTTTGTGTTTGTGTGCTTGTTTGAGCAAGTATTGTTTGAATGTTTTTTATGTAAGCAATCGTACTGGCAAGAGTGGCTGATTGTGTATGTGTGTGTGAGTTTGCGTATGTTCGTGTTTTGTGTTGGGATAGGTCGCGGTACGCACCGTGGGCAAAATCTTATGTTTGTGAGTTAATTTATATTATTTGAAATTGTGTTTATTTAGTTAGTGTGCAGTGTTTATGTGATGGCGTTCATAAATATTGTTATTATTGTTTACTTTTTTGTTATTATTTAATTATTTTTTTTATAGTGATTATATTTCTTTTGTTTCAGGTGGCAAGCAGATTCTGGGTTGATGGAGCAGCAACTGGGCAGGAGCGACGTCATTAAGGGAAGGTTTATTGTTTGTTGGCAGGTTTGTAGTGTGATAGCATTTGTTTCTTGATATGTGATTATGTATGTTTGTAATTTTTTATAGGTGACGATGTAGTGGACACCACTAGTTAAGTAGGCGACGGTTAAACAGGAGTGGCGGCAATTTACGTGAGTATTTTGTATTTGTATGATTTTTATTTAAATAAGTATTAATATTATGTTACTCCCGTGGAGTGACTTCATGACGAGCGAAATGGCAAAGGCGATGAAGATTTGTGGGTATCCATTGTGTTTTTATGTGTTTGAGTGTTATTTTTAATGGTTTTTAATTTTATGTTTATTTGCAGGTGACTGGCGGTGTGAGTGGATTGGCGATTTTATAATTAAGTTGAATTTAATGATTGTGTTTGTATTCTTTTTCAGGTTTTTGAAGGAAGACGGATGAAAATAGCAAATAGCACTGACTTCACAGCACTGGGCAGAAATCACATTGTGTCAACACCCGCTAGGGCCATCAGAATGCTTTGTTTTAATTAGACAGTCGGATTCCCCAAGTCCGAGCCAGTTCTGAATTGATTGTTAATTGATAATCATTATAATTTAAAAGAACTAACTGGTTACCCAGCTAGTATTCTTAAAAATTTTAGCTAAGAAAGTTCCACAATTGGCTTCGTAACTAAACTATCCGAGGACAAGAAACTACCATAAATGATAGAAACTCTGTTTACCCAGAACGAGCACATAAACCATGTTATTTTCCCAATCAAGAGCCCGACTATCTCAATCTTCAGAGCCAATTCTTATCCCGAAATTACGGATCTAATTTGCCGACTTCCCTTACTTACATTATTCTATCGACTAGAGACTCTTCACCTTGGAGACCAGCTGCGGATATTGGTACGGCCTGTTGAGAAGTTTGCGTGTCCCCACCATAAATTTTCAAGGTCCGAGGAGAAAATATCGACACAACAGTATATGTCATGCTCTTCTAGCCCATCTACCATATCTCTCTGCGAAAGACTTCCATGGTAGTACGACTATAAAACAGAAAAGAAAACTCTTCCGATATCTCTCGACGGCTTCTTTATGGTCGTTCCTGTTGCCAGGATGAGCACGAGGCCCATATTTAATAACAAACGGATACTCAACAGGTTACGGAATTGGAACCGTATTCCCTTTCGTTCAAAATTATCAAGTGTATAAAAAAAACGATTTGATATTTTTTACTTGAAAATCAAGTAAGGCTTTCGCCTTGAACTTAGGACCGACTAACTCGTGATCAACCACTGTTCACACGAAACCCTTCTCCACTTCATTCCTCCAAGGTCTCATTCGATTATTTGCTACTACCACCAAGATCTGTACCAATGGCAGCTCCATGCAGGCTTACGCCAAACACTTCTATGCACACCATTGTACCTTCCTACTCACTAAAGTTTCAAAATTTATATTACAAGTAACATAAATCATCTACTTTAGCGGTAATGTATAGGTATACAACTTAAGCGCCATCCATTTTAAGGGCTAGTTGCTTCGTCAGGTGAGTTGTTACACACTCCTTAGCGGATTTCGACTTCCATGATCACCGTCCTGCTGTTTTAAGCAACCAACGCCTTTCATGGTTTCTGTATGAGTTGTTAATTTGGGCACCGTAACATTACGTTTGATTCATCCCACAGCGCCAGTTCTGCTTACCAAAAGTGGCCCACTGGGCACATTATATCATAACCTTAAACTTCATATCAAGAAAGTTAAGGTTCTTACCCATTTAAAGTTTGAGAATAGGTTAAGATCGTTTCGACCCTAAGGCCTCTAATCATTCGCTTTACCAGATAAGATTATTTTATATCACAGTTAAATGCACCAGCTATCCTGAGGGAAACTTCGGAAGGAACCAGCTACTAGATGGTTCGATTGGTCTTTCGCCCCTATACTCAATTCTGACAATCGATTTGCACGTCAGAACTGTTTCGGTCTTCCATCAGGGTTTCCCCTGACTTCAACCTGATCAAGTATAGTTATATATGCTCAAGGTACGTTCCAGTTAGAGGCATAAATAATATAAATACTATTATACATAACTATAAAGAACGCCCTGGGATTGTGTTAATTAACTAATTAAAATAAATAAATAAATAAAAATATGCTAGACTCCTTGGTCCGTGTTTCAAAATGGGTCCCGAAGGTATCCTGAATCTTTCGCATTGTTAATCGTACAAGTGCATATAATAAACACAAAAATCAATGATAATTATGTCATTATATAACTCCGAAAAATTAACGGACTGTAGTCATATCAGTCTATCAGTACTTTATCAAATTTACGACATTTATTTTGTGTTAAAACGCAAGCATTCTAATTTAAATAAACTATAAGCCATAATTTTTTGATAAATATGGAGTTATAGTAATAGATTACAATGTTCTTATATGGAAAAAATGCACACTATCCTTATAATATTGTTTAAATATTACAATTCTAATGATGAATTTTCCATAACGGATATTCAGGTTCATCGGGCTTAACCTCTAAGCAGTTTCACGTACTATTTAATTCTCTATTCAGAGTTCTTTTCAACTTTCCCTCACGGTACTTGTTTACTATCGGTCTCATGGTTATATTTAGTTTTAGATGGAGTTTACCACCCACTTAGTACTGCACTATCAAGCAACACGACTCTTTGGAAACACTATCTAGTAATCATCAACGTTATACGGGCCTAGCACCCTCTATGGGTAAATGGCCTTATTTAAGAAGGACTAAAATCGTTAATTTCTCATACTAGAATATTGATGTTCCATATACTGCATCTCACATTGGCCATATGGACAAAGTGACTAGATGTATTTTCATATAAAATTCATAGATATATATTCAATATTGTATACATATGAATACGTATTGTTCAGTAATATACCATATGCTTAAATTTCACATAAATTTTAAACAATTTATTTAGCAAAGTCTTACAACCCACAACCATATGTAGTCCAAGCAGAACTCTAACGTTAATTAAAGTACATAACAGCATGGACTGCGATATGCGTTCAAAATGTCGATGTTCATGTGTCCTGCAGTTCACACGTGATTAATATTTTTGTTTGTTTATTTCATTACGTCACAAATGGTTTTATTGAAAGAAAAATACACAATTTTTCTGGCATATATCAATTCCTTCAATAAATAATGTTTTATACCTAAAAAATGTTACGAAATGTCTTAGTTTTACATAAACGATAATATCATGGTATATATACAATAATTTAATACGATAGCCACAAATATTATGTGAATTATCATTATATGTAAAGCGTTAACCTGGAAGCAGGTACAACATTATAATTTTAGGTTGTTGCGATTATCTGAGTGTATGCACATAAGAAATTTAAATTAAATTTAAATTAAATGAACAATACATCGTGCAACGCATGTATATTATGGTCCATATACACGCAAAGGGTTTCAAAATAACAAAAGTACATACAACAAATATATACAAATGCGCTTGATATATTACACAATTTTTGAATCAAGTTTGATTTTGAATATATTTTTATTAACGGATAGAACCCATTATACAATAATGACCCTTCCGCAGGTTCACCTACGGAAACCTTGTTACGACTTTTACTTCTTCTAAATAATCAAGTTCGAACAACTTTTGCGAAACAACCGCAACACGCAAGGCGTCACAGTGATCACGTCCGGAGACCTCACTAAATAATTCAATCGGTAGTAGCGACGGGCGGTGTTTACAAAGGGCAGGGACGTAATAACAGTTTCAGTTCACAATCCCAAGCATGAAAGTGGTTCAGCGGTTTACCCGGACCTCTCGGTCTAGGAAATACACGTTGATACTTTCATTGTAACGCGCGTGCAGCCCAGGACATCTAAGGGCATCACAGACCTGTTATTGCTCAATCTCATTATTGCTAGACGCAATTTGTTCATTTAAAAAGCTAGTGTCCTTACAATGGGACAAACCAACAGGTACGGCTCCACTTACATAAACACATTCAAACACAATAGACATTTTACAGTCACCATGAATAAAGGCTATATAAGCTTCAACACCATAATATAATATAATATTAAATGTGTTTATAATATAAGAAGAGAACTGATTCAATTTCCAATTTTTCGCAGCCAAGCGTATTATATAAATAATACGACGGTAAAACGATAATACTTTTTATATGTGAATGTATACATGCACATATAAAGGTCAGCACACACTGCTCACCATGTATAGCTTTTTTGTCACACGATCCGAAAACTGATCCATAATTACTACAGTTACCACTTGTTTGCTCATTTTCGTATACTTTTTATAAAATACACTTTATTTAACTTCATTATTTTTGCCTTCATATATTATAATAACATTGCCGGCAAGACAACACTCCACAGTCAATGAAAATTCAAATTTGAAAATTTTCATATGACTTGCCTTGCGCGACATCACTCCACCTGTTGTGAGTTCGATAAAGTTGCCAAGCCTTTCCGCACCATGCTCAATTTGGCGCATACGAATATATACCAAAAATATCGAGTAGAAAATATCATTTAAAATACATAAGTTATTATCGATAAATGTGAGCTGTGCAACACTGAAATGAAGAGCGTCACTTTTCGCAATAATTCGCAAGCAGCAACACATTAAAATAAACCTTTCCCGTCGCCACCTTTCCCGCGAAACTTTCTTATTTCTTACTTATTACTTTACACTTGTTTTGAATTAATAAATATATTGTGTTTAATAGAAGGAAAGGTGTTATATTTTTGTGAAGCAAAACAGTCTAATTGAAGACAGAACATTTTTTATTTTAATTAAATTGCGTTGCGAAAAAGTCTGCGTATTTTACACACACATACAGACAAAGGGTGATGAAATAGTTACGTGTTGTGGTGAAATACAATTGATGCAAAGCTTGATAGAATTTTGAGATCTTGATGGAATTGCGCAATAAGAAGCGACTTGTGAGTGCTGAAGAGATGTCTGCATCTTCAACACCTAAGAGATCTGACGAGATGGATTCAGATAGTGACACGGAGCTCACCGGCAGCCAAACGATAGTGCCCAGAGAAAAGGAAGACACCGTTACAATTCTATTCAAGCGCATGACGGAACAGTTAGCTGCAATGTCTGCACAAAACAGTGCATTGGCTACGCAAATGGCGAACGTTACTGAGGGTATGTCTGAACGGATGAACAAAATTGAACAGTTGGTAGCAGCAAATCCAATTGGTGCAATATGCACAGCCACACATGGTGGCACTGGCGTTACTGCAATGGGCAGCGACGATCATGGATTCGCTACCAACAATGCTGCACAGGACTGCAACAACATGGGTTCAAACGTTGAGGACTTACCTGGAACGGTCCCACATGGTGGCGCTGGCGTTTCTGCACTGGGCAGCAACGCAGCTGCACAACAAATTGGCAGCGTTTTAAAGGAAAGCTCTGGTCTTGATACACAGAGAAAAGGGTATAGACTTGATACACAGGAAAGCTCTGGTCTTGATACACAGAGAAAAGGGTATAGACTTGATACACAGGAAGGCTATGGACTTGATACACAGAGAAGCTCTGGTCTTGATACACAGAGAAGAAGCTATGGTCTTGATATTTTGGGCATTAACGCGACTGGAAGACAACATAGTGTCTCCGCAGCCGCTGATCATGTCAGAATTGCCGAGCATAGTGGCATCGCTCCTGGCACTGCTGGAGACGCATACTGGAAGGCTGCCTTTCATAATGGAGAGAAGCAGGTCGATTATAATGGTGCCACCAGAGGCGTGACTAGCTCAAATGATTTGAATTCTGGAAAATTTGGTATGCATGGGCTAACTGAGGGTTATGGTGCGGCAAGGTTTGATTTGGCACAAGGCAGGCAAATAGAAAATAGCCCTCACGTCCACCCACAGTACAATTCTGTTACGCAACCTCGTAAACTGATAGATCTGCCTGTATTTAATGGAAACGCAAAAGATTGGCCAGTATTTTTCACTATGTTCTCAGAGTCATCAGCTGCTTATAGGTATTCAAATCTTGAGAATCTCTTACGGCTGCAGAAGAGTCTTATAGGAGCGGCTAGAGACGAGGTCGAGGCTTTATTAATAAATCCTGTTAATGTACGACACATAATCGATAGGCTGCAGTTTCGATATGGACGACCCGAACTGCTTATAAAATCCCAATTGGATATTGTCAATAGTCTTCAGAGTGTTCATGAAAATAGTTTGGAAAAGCTGGTTCCCTTTGCTTCCAAAGTAGAGAATTTGGTCATCTACTTGAGGTCGGCAAATGCTACACAGTATTTGAATAATGCGGCAATGCTGGATCAGCTGGTCGAGAAGTTGCCATTGTCAAAGAGGATAATATGGAATGAATATGCTGCGAATATAGTACCGTATCCAGATTTGGGACACCTAAGCATTTGGCTAAATGGATTGAGTCGGAGCATTGCGAGGGCAGCAGTGGTGACTTCGAAGGAACAAGCAACAAAGGGTAAACAGAATTCACAGCAAAAGGCGGTTATGCAAGTTGCAGAGGTCGCTGTTAAGGCGGTCACAAATAAAGATATGTGCTATAAATGCAAAGGAGATCATAAGTTGACAAAATGCGATATAATAGAGCCTCTATAGATGACAAATGGAAGATTGCAAAAGATCTTGGCGTCTGCTATAGTTGTTTGTTTAAAGGTCACAGCGTAAGAACATGCAAATACAAACGAACATGTAAACTGAATGGATGCAACAAAATGCATCATAGATCATTGCATAGTGATAAAATAAAGGCAAATGAAGCCAGCAAAGAGAAGGTTGAGGAAGAGAGTCCATCCGTGAACACGATAATGACAATGATGTCAAAGATACTTTTTAAAGTAGTGCCTATAGAGCTGATGGGTCCAAACAGACAAATTTTTAAAACATTTGACTTTGTAGATGAAGGTTCTTCAAATGTAAATTGGGTGTCAAAGAAGACCCTGTTAAGTTGACATTGAACTGGATATGTAAACATGCTATGTATGTGAGTTCTATCATTTGTAAATTAAAGATACGATCACAAGATTGTGACAAGAAATGGCTGCGTATAAAGGGAAGTTCGGTTCCAGAGCTTCAATTACCTTTGCAAACTCTTGATGTGCAGCAGTTGGAAAGACAGTTCAAGAAAATAAGGAATATACCAATAAAAGGGTATACTAATGCAGAGCCAATGCTTTTAATAGGAATAGATAATTGTCCTGTTATTCGTGCCATCAAAAGCATACCGTTGGATAGGAATTTGATTGCAACAAAAACAGCATTAGGGTGGTACATATATGGATTGACTCAGAGGCAGACAGATGTATTCCCAATTTGTACAGTTGTGCTCCATACAACTGCTACAAGAAAAGAAATTGATATGCACAAATTAATGGCTGAATATTTCTCAACAGAAGGTTTCGGCGTCGAAATATCTCCAAAACGTTTAGAGTCAACCGCTGTAAGCAGAGCAAGAAAGATACTTCAGGACACCACAAAACAATTAAATGGGGAATACGAGACAGGACTGCTATGGGCCGAGAACGAAGTCAATCTACCGGATAGCTACAACATGGCTCTTCACAGGCTGCATGGAGTAGAAAATAAAATGCGGAAAATGGGTAAAATGGAAGAATATGATCAAGCCGTCATGGAATTTGTAAAGAAAGGATACGCTGTAAAGCTATCGAACGATCAGACAAATATTATACATCCTTGCACGTGGTATTTGCCTCATTTCGGAGTGTACAATGTCAACAAACCTAAGAAAATGCGCTTAGTGTTTGATGCAGCAGCAGAGATTGACGGAGTGTCCCTAAATTCAAAACTGTTAAAAGGACCAGATGAGAATCCTCCATTGACAAAAATATTATTTCAGTTTAGACAAAGAAAGATAGCTGTATGCGCTGATATAAGGGAGATGTTTCTGCAGGTTCGAGTTAGGGAACAGGATCAAGATGCTCTGCGCTTTCTATGGAGACATGGTAATCCGGAAGCCGAAGTAGAGGTATACAAGATGACAGTCATGATATTTGGAGCAGCTTGTTCGCCATGTTGTGCACAATACGTTAAGAATACGAATGCCCTTAACGCAACGAAATATAAAGAAGCTGTCATAGATGCGATCGTATCAAAGCATTACGTAGACGACTTTGTATCCAGCTTCAGTTCCGAGAAAGAAGCCTTTGACATAAGCAACGAGGTGAAAAGAGTTCACAAAATGGCAAATTTCGATCTTCGGGGATTTGTTTCGAATTCAATGGACCTTCAAAAACGAATGAATGGCACAGAAATCGAGGCGCCAAATATAGTCAAAATGGACAATGAAAAAGTCGATAAAATATTAGGAATGCATTGGGATAGCAGGAACGATCAATTTATTTTTGATCTGCAGCTAAATCGTGTCGACAAAGATATCGTAAGGGCCACAAAATGTCCAACAAAGCGACAATTGCTAAGTTTGGTTATGTCAGTATACGATCCATTTGGAATGCTAGCTGATTTGATGGTACATGGAAAAGTTTTGGTCCAAGATGTGTGGCGTTCAGGAATAGACTGGAATGACCTATTACCAGATTCCTTGTTTGAACGTTTCAAGCAATGGGTTCGTCAGTTGGAGAACGTAAAAGATTTTAAATTGAGTAGATGCTATTCCTGGAATCTTTTTGACGATGACACACAGATTGAACTGCACATTTTTGTAGATGCGAGCGAATTGGCATTCGCAGCAGTAGCTTATTGGAGGATTGTTAAAAATGGTCTTATTAATACTATCTTTGTTGCAGGAAAAACAAAGTGCGCACCTTTAAAAATGTTATCAGTGCCGCGGCTTGAGCTCCAAGCAGCAGTATTAGGCACTCGCCTACGAAACACAATTTTAGCTTGCCACGAAGTCAAGGTGCAGAGTTGCACATTATGGTCTGATTCAATGACAGTTATTTCTTGGATTCACTCTGATCATCGGCAATATAAGCCATTCGTAGCGCACCGTATAAGTGAAATTTTGGAGAGTACAGATGAAAGTAACTGGAGATGGGTACCAACCGATTTGAATGCCGCGGATAAGGCGACCAAGGCACCAAAGGGATTGAAATATAGAGCTGGAAATGTCTGGACAACAGGACCAGAGTTTCTACTGCAAGATAGGCAGTTTTGGCCTTCTTCAAATGGAATAGGCACCCTAAATGATGACTTAAATGAACGAAAGAAAATGGTACTAACGCTACTACAGGATCCAGTTATTGATATTAAAAAATATTCAAAGTACATGTTTTTAAAACGCACCATGGCATGGATACTCAGATTTGTAAAGCGGTTGCGTCACCAAAACTCGGACGAACGGTGTGGAGAGCTTTCTTCAAATGAGTTACGGTGGGCGGAAATTAGCCTGTGCAATATAGCACAGAGACAAACATTTAGCCAGGAACTGACGAGCTTAAAGGAAGGGCGATGCAGTTGCCAAAAGCAGCTCGATTTACTCATTATGTCCGGTTTTATCAAAGGACGGCATTTTAGTAGTTGGCGGAAGACTTGACTATGCTGCAGTTTTGCCTGAATCAACTCGCCACCCTATAATAATGCCTTCTAAACATCCATTGACTGAATTGATAATAAAGTGGTATCACGATGTGTACCATCACCAAAATGAGGATCTCATTATAAATGAAATAAGGCGCAAATTTTGGATAGTGCATTTGCGAAAGGCTGTAAAGCGAGCTAAAACAGTTTGTCAACTTTGTAAGAATGAGTCTGCAGTTCCAAAACCGGCACAGATGGGGCAGTTACCAAAGGATCGGGTAACTCCATACCAGCGTCCCTTCTCCTATACAGGATTGGATTATTTTGGTCCTATCATGGTTACGATAGGCCGACGACATGAGAAGAGATGGGTCGCATTGTTTACGTGCCTAACAATAAGAGCTATGCACCTTGAACTAGCAGCAGATCTATCTACTGATGCATGCATATTATGCATTCGTAATTTTGTCAATAGTCGAGGAGTGCCAGTGAAGATCAGGTCGGATATGGGAACGAATTTCATCGGAGCGGACAGGGAGATTAAGAGGACTAAGGATTTGTTTGATTGGAGTGTCATTCAGTCGGAAATGGCTAACAAAGGAATTCAATGGGAATTTAACTGTCCTGCTAACCCAAGCTCAGGCGGCTGTTGGGAGCGATTAGTTAGATCCACAAAACGAATCTTGGCTGTCACGCTCAAACAACAAGCTCCTCAAGTGGAGACCCTGCGAAGTTTGCTAATAGAAGCCGAAAACATTATAAACAGTAGACCTTTGACGCATATCCCTGTTTATGTAAATGATCCAGAGCCACTAACTCCGAATCATTTCTTGCTCGGCACTACTAATTCTACTCAAACTCCTGGAGATGGCGGCAACTTCTGTTTTCATAAGCAATATCGTATTGCTAAACAACTAAAGGATAATTTTTGGCGTCGATGGATAAGAGAGTACTTGCCTATATTGACCAGGCGTACTAAATGGTTTGCTCGCACAAAGCCAATCAATGTTGGCGATGTTGTAGTAATCTGCGATGATAACCAACCGCGCGGCAATTGGAAAAAAGGCGTCGTCATTCAAACAATGCCAGCAAAAGATGGGCAAATACGAATCGCCGAAGTACAAACCTCTTCTGGGACACTCACTCGTCCAGTATCAAAGTTGGCAGTATTAGATGTGTTAGGTAAAACTCCCGAGTAGTTTTACGGTGGGCGGGATGTTGTGAGTTCGATAAAGTTGCCAAGCCTTTCCGCACCATGCTCAATTTGGCGCATACGAATATATACCAAAAATATCGAGTAGAAAATATCATTTAAAATACATAAGTTATTATCGATAAATGTGAGCTGTGCAACACTGAAATGAAGAGCGTCACTTTTCGCAATAATTCGCACGCAGCAACACATTAAAATAAACCTTTCCCGTCGCCACCTTTCCCAACCTTTTTTTTTTATAATTACACTTTTCTTTTATTTAAAAAAAAAAATTTTTTTATTAAAAGAAAAAGAAATATATTTTAAAAAACTAATTGAAGACAGAACACCACCTATAAAGGTTTTTTTGACAAACTGGTCTTTTTTTTTTCATATAAAATTTTAATTAACTTGATTTTATGTGACATTTTACAGAGATATTCTTATTCAATTTACAAGTTATTTGACTTTTTAGTTTTATTTGAAATAAAAGTTAAAAATTTCAAAAAAAAAAAAAGAAATAAAAAAAATTTTAAATAAAAAAAAAAAATAAAAGTTAAAAAATTAAAAAAAAAAGTCAAATATATTAAGTCAAAAAATTTCAAAAGTTGAAGTCAAATTTCAAAAGTTGAGTCAAATTTCATATGAAATAAAGTTAAGTCAAATTTTATATGAAAATTTCATGTGAAATAAAATTAAGTCAATTTTTAAAAGTCAAGTCACATTTCATATGAAATAAAGTTAAGTCAAATATCATATGAAAAATTCATATGAAATAAAATTATGTCAATTTACAAGTCAAATTTCATATGAAATAAAGTTAAGTCTAATATCATATGAGTTGGGGCTGTGAATGCTGAAAATCGAAAACCGACGCGAAAACAATTCGGAATAAAGAACAACTCGGGGCGCGTGGTAATCACTTCACTTATATTTTTCAACTGTTTTCTTTTATGTATATGTTACATATTTTGCTTAAGCCTAACTTAACATAATCTGGATAAAAGAGTGCGAGAGCCCTTGGTGACTTCTCGCACTGTTTACGCCGAAATGCTGCCTACTTCTCGGCGGCTACGTTTCGACGTAAACATCCCGCCCCCTTGCAATACTATTGCAAATAGATGGGGCCGGGATCTTTTTGGAGGCCGCTGGAGGGGCTTGAGGGGCGCTGGCGGACTATGTCTTGAAGACACCGGAAAGTACCCAGCCGAACAGAGTGTTCTGGGCCAACGGTAGTCCACCGTGGGATGGAACCAGCCCTGGAAGGAGTACGTCTCCGTAGACGTCGGCCCCCAGAACAATGGAGACTCTGCTTGGCACATGGCACCGAGAGTCCGCCA
Organism: Zaprionus vittiger; assembly: GCA_018904025.1. Classification (NCBI taxonomy): domain Eukaryota; kingdom Metazoa; phylum Arthropoda; class Insecta; order Diptera; family Drosophilidae; genus Zaprionus; species Zaprionus vittiger. The sequence goes on from JAEIFQ010000999.1 coordinate 13,461, forward strand.
GCGTAATGCCCGGATAGCTGGTTTGGAGCTCCTTATTTACCTTTTGTGCCGGAGTCCTGATTTGCACATCTTCCATCTTCAGAGTCACTAGGATGGAGAACTCTGGCGACGCCCTTGACCTAAACAAGGCGCGGCAAAACCCATTTTCGGCGGAAAGGCCAAAAGGCCTGTGCCAATGAGGTGGGCATGCGGCTATATGGACTGCAAGTGTCCAGCAGCACGCGCACCTCGAAAATTTTGCCGTCCGTGTCCAGGTTTACTATGGCGGTCGGCATCATGCTGATCGCCACAGAAGGGGATGTCGCCAGGGACTCCGAAGGTGGAAGAGGCGGTACGGGTGGCGAGGTGGTCTGCTTCTCGGGTTGAGAGGTGATAAGAAGGGGGGGAGGGGGGTGGGGGCCCCCGCCGCGTGGGGGGCACAAACCCCCCCCCCCACCCAAAAACCCCAAAAAATGTTGGGGAGGGGGGGGCAGTTGGGATTTTTTATATTAAAAAAAAACCCCAACCCCCCCCCCCCCCCGCCCCAACCGCAAAATCGGGGGCACGTCTTAAGGGCGGGACCTCCCCACAGACGGGAGATATAAAAGGCTTTCCCCCTTTTGGTTTTGTTGGGGTGGGTGGGCTTTCGTTGTGCCCCCCCACAAAATTTAAAAAGATATATATAATTACACGTCCGTGGTTTAAGGTTTTCAAAAAAATATATTTTTATTAGAACCAAATAACTTAAGCGGTACGCGGAGACAATTCGTGTCTTACAATTGAAGGTGGAATATAATCTGAATCTAAGCTACGAACTGGACGCTTAGCAAACCCTTGGCTGAGTCTTATTTACTTCTATATTGAGCGTACATAAGGCTCTCTTTTATGTTTATGCACTCTCTTGAGTGGATTGCGCATGGGAACGGATCAGCCGAGAATTTGAGCTGCGTTAGCAGTTTTGACCCTCTCGTGGGAATGTTTACAATTGATCAGAGTAGGCTGATTTGTTATTGTCGCCGAATTTGGGACTGCGGATGTTTATATCTAAGCAGGCTGGAATGGGTTCTGATGCAATACATAAATATTTGACTTATATGCTAAGTACAAGTGGCAATTTGATGTATGTACGTGTTATTGGTTGTGAGTGTGTGTGAGTGTGTATGTGTGGTCAAGTGGTGCACTATGGTACATATGTTACTTCCCCATCCTTAAAAAATTAGCCTGCCCTCAGGCGGATAAACTAGGATACAATATAGGGTTTATATTATTATCATTTGCTACTACGTCATTGTTTACAACATTTGGTGTTTCTGTAGGAGTGGGAACTTGTTTTTTGAATTTAATTATAATTTTCTTAGGTATACTCTTATATTTGTAGATAAAATATAATGTTATTATTATAATTAATACAATTATTGACGTTATTAATATTGTTTGAAAAGTATTTTTTGTTTTTGTTTCAAAAATTTCTTTAGCTTGAATGTATTGTAATGTATCTAGTTTTGTTACATTATTGTTCACATAAACTGTTTGTGTATAATCAAGTATTGTATTAGATATTAAAATATCGTCAATTTGAATTGAACAATTAGAAGCTTTAATTAAATTATCTCCCTCTATTATTATTTCCTGATTTATACAATTTTGGTTAAGTACAGTTTTTGGTAATTTCCATGTTAATAAAATATTAGGTTCGACATAACTGATTTCTGTATTTTTGTGGGTTTTTGTGTATCTACATTCTGTATTTGCTTGATTGAGAATACCTGTTATACATTTGTTAAGTACTGCTTTTTTTGAAGATGCTAAGAAAGTTTTATTGTCTTGAACAAAATATTTGTCGTTTATATTTTCCATTAGGATATTTCTGTTGCTATCGGGATACGGTACTATTGTGAAAATTGGTGTTTTTATAATATCTTTCGGGATATGGGAAATTAAAAGAATTTCATTTGTGTCAGTTTTTAACCAAGTTGAAGTTTTAATATTTAGAACTTTTTCGGAGTTTATATTTGTTAAATAGTCATGTTTTAATAATTTGGGGTTAAATATGCCAAGTCTCGTCAACTGCATTCCTAGTTCAATATCTTCTATATACTCTGTAAACTGTTGTAAGTTGAATAACAACATGTTAAGTCTCTGGTCTCCTTCATGTATTGTGCTTAAAAAATTTATTATTTCTATTCCTTTGTTTACTTCTTTTATTACTTCGTTGAGTTCGTTATTTTGTACGGTATTTTCTGACAAATTCTGAATTTTTTGCTCTAACTCTTCTTTATCTGTTTGATCTAATGTTCCAAAAAGGTATTTGTATGTTGTGCCCATAAAATTAACTAAGCCGCGTTTGCTGCGCTTCACTATTCTAATGCCATTCATTTCTCTTATTAATTTCTCTACTAAATATTGAACTTGGGATACATTTTCGTATTCTTGTGATTGTTTAATTATATTATTATACATTTGTTCTGTTTTTGTTATGTTCACAGTTAAGCAATGATATTCATAATTGATGGGTAAACTTATTGACCCAGTATTAAAGATTAGGTAACCATTTTTGGCTTGAATTGGGTTGACTTCGATACTTTGTCCATTGACGTATCGGTTGAAACATAATAAAAAATAGTAAGTGATCATCAGAAATATGTGATTATGTCGGACTGCTTTGGTCGTTTGGAGATGCGCTGGAATTATTATACTTAGTTTCATTAATTTTCTTTTTCTTTTTATATTTTGATTTATAATGAGTTATTTTTCTACCTCTATTCTTCTCTTCAAAATGTTTCTCATCGAGTTGTGTTATTTCTCCTGTTTTTCTGAATGGATTCGTTGTTTTAGATTTAACCAGAGGGGCTTGCCTATATCTAGTATCTATTTCGTACTCTTCACGAGTTTCGTTTAACTTATCTATTTTGTTATTTTTATTATTTTGGGTATCATAAGCAGGGGTTCCTGCATATATGAAAATATCGGCTGGAGTTCTTCCAGTCGTATTATGTTTAGTTTTATGATTATATATGTAAAGTATGGTTTCAAAACTAGTTAATTTATTTTCTGGGTTGGATTCGGTATTAATTATTCTTAGTTTTTCGTTAATAGTTTTATGAAATCTCTCAATATCAGAAATTCCATTTTTACTGGTTGTTATTTCTATTTTGACGCCTTCTGTTTGTAACCAAAGTTGTAAAGCTGCGCACATAAATGCTGAATCTTTATCTGCTTTGATTTCTATTGGCTTACCCATATTGGTAAAGACTGAGAGTATTGCTCGTTTAGCCTCAAGCCAATCTCTGGATTTAATTTCAGTTAAAGAGGCGAACTTTGAATATATATCGATGCAAGATAGAAATTGTCTATTATTAATCATATAAAAGTCCATTACATATTTATCTCTTGGATTGAAAGTTTCAGGAGTTATTTCAAATATTAATTTTGTACTTCTATGCTCAGTTTTTGCTACATTGCAAACTTCGCATTCGTTTATAATATTTTGAATCAATTTTTGGTAGTCAGGATAATAGAAATTTTCTTTGAAAATGGCAATGGTTTTTTCGATACCAGGGTGTAAAAGTTCTTTGTGTTTTTGAAGTATAGTTTCCTTGAATTGAGCATAAGTGTGAATATTGGTAAGCTTTATAGTAGATCTCATTACTTTTGTAATGTTATTTGGACAAATAATATTGACGTAGGCGTTTTGAAAAGTTGTAAAGTCTTGATCATTGTTAAAATAGATGACAGTATTTTTTGTACAGATGTATTCTTTAATAAGCTCTTTTGCATGATCTAATGTCATTTCTTTATAAGTTATGTTTATTATTGTTTTATGAAAATATTTAGTTGTTTTTACTTCGTTTATGTTACCTCTTGTGAATTCTATTTGATTAGTATAGTAGTTAATTGGTCTTTCTGTTATTGTTATGTAATTTTGATTGTCTTCGTGGCTACTATGTATGGTAGCCGCTGTAGTTGGAGTTTCACCGAGAAAGTTTTCGATCTTTACACGAGAAAGTGCATCTGCGACGTGGTTTTCTTTACCTGGTACATATTTAATGTGGTAGTCAAACTCATTTAGTCTGATTTTCCATCTTTGGAGTTTCATGTTTGGTTCTTTGATATTATCAAGCCAAACTAAGGGTCGGTGGTCACTTAGAATTTGAAATTTACGACCAAAAAGGTAGGACCTGAAGTATTTAGTGGCCCAGACAATAGCTAAAAGTTCTTTTTCTATTGCCGAATAATTAAGTTCATGATCATTGAGAGTACGACTAGCGTAACAAATAGGTTTGTGATCCTGTGACAGTACAGCACCTAGAGCAATATTGCTGGCATCTGTAGTCAGTGAGAATGGTTTCTCGAAATTGGGGTAAGTTAGAATTGGATCGGAAATAATGAGAAATTTTAATTTCTCGAAAGCGGATATATAATTTATATCGTTGGAATTTATCTTTGCACCTTTCTTTAAATTTTGGGTCATTGGTTTCGCAATGTTTGCAAAGTTAGGGATAAACTTTCTGTAAAAACCGCAAAGTCCAAGAAACGACTTTATTTGTTTAGGTGTTTTGGGAATCGGAAAATTCTTTATTGCGTTTATTTTTACTGGGTTAGGTTTTATACCTTCAGTTGTTATAATATGTCCTAGAAATTCTGTTTCCTTTTTTAGAAATTCGCATTTGTCTAATTGCAATTTCAAGTTTGCTTCCTTTAATTTAGCAAATACTTTACGCAGAGACATTAAATGTTCCTCCAATGAAGTGGAAAATACTATAATGTCATCCATGTAAACTAAACAATCTTTGTAGATAAGATCTTCTAACAGATTGTTTACGCAACGTTGAAATGTTGCAGGTGCGTTTTTCAGACCGAATGGCATTCGAGTGTACTCGTAATGTCCGTTTTTGGTAGAAAAAGCTGTTTTTTGTATTGAGTTTTCATCCATTTGGATTTGATGAAAACCTTTTGCTAAATCTATGGTAGTGAAATATTGTGATCTACCGAGTTTATCCAATATTTCATCCATAACTGGAATAGGATATTTATCGTCCACGGTAATTTCGTTTAGCTTGCGATAATCAATGACTATCCTAAACTTTGCTTTACCGGATGCATCACTCTTCTTTGGTACTATCCAAATAGGTGAGCAATAAGGCGAGTTCGATTTTCGAATGATGCCTTGTTCTATCATTTCTTTTATTTGGACTTCGACTTCTTTGTCATGAGCCTGGGGGTATTTGTAAGGTTTTTTGTAAACCGGATCTTCATGTTTAGTATTTATGACATGTTTAACGGTACTTGTGAAGGTCAAATTTTCACCTTCTCTGTACTGAATGTCCCTAAATTCGTGAAGAATTTTAGTCAGAGCACTTATCTCTTCCTTATTTAAATGGTCGAGTCTGAATTCGTTAGATTCTTTTAACTCATTTTCTATTGCGTAATTAATTGCCTCGTCATCAGTAGATGATGGCTCTAAACAGGTCATACAGTCGTTATTGTCTTCTGAGTTTATCTTTCGCTCACTCTCATAATGCATTAGGAAGTTGTAATTATTTAAATTAACACTTTCTTCACTAAAATTGATTTGAGCATTGGTGTCTTCCAAGAAGTCTCTACCTAGTAACATATCATAATTTTCCGAGAAATTATGGATATAAAAAACTTGTTTAGAGGGGCAAAGTTTACTGGGTTTCAAACTTATACTATCGTTTAATGTTACTATACCGTTAATGGTATGAACTTGTAATTTATTGGTTTTAATGGGAAAATTAAAGAAGTTAGATTTTATAAGGTTGATTGTAGATCCGGTATCGATGATACAGCGGAGCTTTATATCATTCATAAGAATATTTATGAACGGGCTTCTTCTTCTTCGTTGTCCGAGGCAATTTGATGAAAATTTTCAGACGTGTCCATTTTTGATTGGCCACTGTAGCTAGGTCTTTGCCTTTTATGTGCCGGATTCGGAGCACTTGAAGAAGCTTGGTTTGTTTGATAATTTGTTGGATTTTGTACCTGTGCCTGGTCTAGTCTCTGTTTGAATTCTTTATATAACTGCTCAATATTCTGATCATTATTTTTATTTTTATTGTTATCATTGGTATTGTTTTGATTTTTGTTCTGGTTATTTGAACTTGACACTTGGTTATAGCTTGGGTTGTAATTGTTACTTTTAGAATTGTGGGTTTGATTATTTTTATTTTGACTGTTTTGTGGTTTTGGACGATCGGACCATACGCTATCATAGCAACCCTCTTGTTGAGCGATTTGCTTCAACTTGCTTACAGTCGTTATGTCGAATCTAGCTAATTGCATATAAAGTCTATCAGGGAGTTTTCTTGTTATCACATCTTTAACCGTGTTATTCATGCCGTTGGTATATATGTGGTTATTGAACGGGTTGTTTTCTAAATCTAGCTTATTCGTTATTACAAAACATTTTTCTTCAAGTTCTTCTATAAACTTACGAATTGATCCAGTAAATGGTGTATTGTAGAGTCGTCTTAAAAGTTCTTCAAAAGGTGTCTGTGTTTTAAATTCCGAAATAAGGGCTTCCTTCAGATCACTCCATGTGTTAGCTGCGCTCAGTTGGGACACTCGCTGAGCCTCACCTCCGATTTGCATCTCGATGGCACTGAATATGATGTGTCCTTGCCGGGCATCAGTTGTTGGGTAGAGGTCACGGATAAACTCTATTCGTCTTATGAATGAGCTTAATTCCGATGTGATACCAGTGAATGTTGGTATTTGTCTTATCTGTCCAAGGGCTTGGTTCAGATGGTTTTCAGACAGAAGTTGAATTTGTTGTAGTTGTGGTTGAATTTGTTGTGGTTGTTGTTGTTGTTGCGCCATTGTAAAGTTTTTATTTTACTCGCTTAGCACGTGTGCTAGGGTTTTATTTTTTTATTTGTTTAAGGGTTGGGTTCGATCGTCCTTTAGTGGTCTTCACTGCAGCACTTTATGTTAAAATTTAAAAAATTGTTCACTTCCAGTAGCGGTCACACTTTCACAGTGGGCTACTAAGTTGGAGTGTTTCACTAAGCACTGAGTTTATTTGTTTTTCGCGGATTGTAGCCTTCCTGTAACTTTTAACTAGCTACGCAATCGAAGGTTTTATATCACACGCGGTTCTTTGGCGGATACTAATTAACGATTTAACTAATATCCTACCGGCTGCGCCAATTACACGTCCGTGGTTTAAGGTTTTCAAAAAAATATATTTTTATTAGAACCAAATAACTTAAGCGGTACGCGGAGACAATTCGTGTCTTACAATTGAAGGTGGAATATAATCTGAATCTAAGCTACGAACTGGACGCTTAGCAAACCCTTGGCTGAGTCTTATTTACTTCTATATTGAGCGTACATAAGGCTCTCTTTTATGTTTATGCACTCTCTTGAGTGGATTGCGCATGGGAACGGATCAGCCGAGAATTTGAGCTGCGTTAGCAGTTTTGACCCTCTCGTGGGAATGTTTACAATTGATCAGAGTAGGCTGATTTGTTATTGTCGCCGAATTTGGGACTGCGGATGTTTATATCTAAGCAGGCTGGAATGGGTTCTGATGCAATACATAAATATTTGACTTATATGCTAAGTACAAGTGGCAATTTGATGTATGTACTGGGGATATATCTATGTAATATAAGTTAAGCAAGACTATTTCTTGCTTGTGTTGCTACGGCTCCCGTAGCCGCATACCTCACCTAGTAAGTATATGAAGCATTCAAAGGTTCTTGTGTGTCGTCGACTTGTTCTGTTGATAGGTTCACCAAAATGAAGTCAAGGGTTCTGTTAAAGAACCGTTTTCATTGACTTCTTAATTAATTTTTACAATTGATGGTTAGCCAGATTACAGATTTATTCGGATTACGGTTGTGATTTTGGGAGCTGCACGTCCAATGTGGCTGACAGTAGGCGATCCAAGGGAAGGAAGTGGATGACAGTAGGCGATGGAAAGAAAAAACTAGCGATGATTCCCAGGATATCGATTACAGATTAATATCTAGCAAATTAAGATTTAAGTAAATGTGATTGGCAAATTCAAGGGTTGCCAGATCTCCATAAATGCCTTCTAGCGTCGGTGCTGGTTCTCTCCAGAGCTCCGGCTCCGGTGCCGAATGCTGTGTTTGCATCCAGCGGGGGGAGCCCGTGTAAGAGCGGCGGTCAGTAGGGGAGGGGGGAAGATACTAAGAGAGAGTTCATAACTCCTCCCCCCTCAAGATCTGCGTCCCGCAGATTATAGGGCTTTGGGTGCCCTGCCAGCGTCTAACGTCTCCGGGTCCGGGGTGCTGTTTGTCACGACAGGGATGCCCTTGGTCGATGTCAGCTTCCTCCATATGGTGTAGAGAACCGCTCCGACAACCAAAGCGACCAATGCCTCCAGAAGGAAGGAAAAAGAAACCCTCTCGGATATCCCAAAAAGTGTCTCCTCAGGTTTTCCATGTTGAAGTCGTTCACGTAGTGGAGCGAAGGCGCGTACCCGGTGGCGGTGACTATAGTCAGTACCGCTGGCATAACCATGAAGTGGCTCGATGAGTAGCTTGTATAGGTTCTTCCAGCCACACTAATTGTCACATTAGCGAACTGGACTATGTAGGTTCCAGCCAAGTTGTGGGTGCTGGGTCCAGCTTCCAATGTCCCGTTGAAGTTGGACAAGAACATTCTACCGTCCTCGACCAGTTCTATCCGAGCCTCGTTATTCTTGAGGAATTCACATCTAGCCTGAGCACCCTTCAAAAGCTTGGGGATGCAGCCGTTTTCGTCCATCTTCAGGAGACTTTTTTCCGGACAAACAGTTGTGTTGCCCATGGAGAGGCAATCGTCCCATGACTTGTTTTCCCTCAAGGGTTGCAGGAAGGAGAAGAAGCAAACGGTAGTCCTTGGGGGCGACCTTAGGCACGGCCAGAATGTACAGAAGCGCCGTTCCATTAGTAACCACAGACAGGCGGGAAAACTCCAGTGCTTCGACTGCATTCTGGTACGGCAAGTTCCTGACTTCAGTCAAAATCGCCTGTACCTCCTCGTGGTCCAGTAAGCGAGAGTTGACGATCCCTGACTTAGCCCACTGGCACGCTTGAGTCAGCTCGCCGACCTGACTATCGATGATCAAGGCCTTGTGCAATAGGGTCGTAGCCGTGTGTACATATCCGTCGATGGCAATCGTATAATCGTCGATCGCAGTAGCCTCGTTCAGTTGCCTCAGGGACTCGTGTGAGCCATCAAATAGTCCAGCGTTTATCCGCACTTGTTGGTCGGCCGATTTTACGACATTTTCCTGAGCATGAAGAATGCGTCCCAGTCCGACACATCCGGTGAGCCCGCAATTCACTTCCAGGCGGACCCAATGCAGTCCAGACGACGTCCACGCTGCGTACCCGTCAGTCTTGACAGGCCCTCTTGTGACTCCTCCAAGTAGTGCGCCACCAGCGCTGCAATCCTGGGACCCGTTAGCTGCACCGCCTCGCGTCGAGCCTCCTGGATCAGCGACTCGAGCCTTCCCAAGTCGATTACATGTGCCAGTTTGAACTGGCCGTTGACACGCCAGACGTTGCCCATTTGCAGAGGGACGAGCGGAGCCTCATATTTAAAGATGTCCGCGGCTCCCACCATATGGGCGACAATGATAGTTGCAATATTGGTTAGAGAGTGGCCTTATGAGTAATATTCTTTTTTATGGTGTTAGAATTAGCTTAGAGGTAAGGGATTAATTAAGTGCGTGAATGTTAAGAAATGTTTGTGTTTCGTTTTGTAAGTGTGCGTGAATTATTGGTGTGTGTAAATTATGGTAAAAAGTGTTTTTAAAGTGTATAAACAAGGTCGTGTAAGGAAAGCGTGTGAAACGCACACAAATGATCTAGTGCCATTTCAGTTCCGTAGGTCTGACTTATGGAAGATCTTGCCTGTCTTGGTCTTTACTGTCACATTTCTATCCTCGGCAATCTCCTCAGCTTTGAAACGTTGCTTCTCCTTTGTTTTGATTTGCTTATTGGCAACGAAGATTTTGTCGCCCTCGTTATACGATAAAGGCTCCGACCTTGTTTTATTATGAGCCGCGTTCGCGAGCTCCTGTCGATATTCTATTAGACCTCTAACGTCCTCGAGAACCTTAGTTCTGAAGTTAGTTAGACCCTGGTAGTTGATTCTGGCCGAGCGGTCAAAAAACAGGTCCGCTGGCTTATTATTAGTTACCGAGTGGATAGAATTGTTGTACCTATCCACTGCAATGGCAACCAATTCATTTAATTTGAAGCCAGGGTGTTCGCACTTCAAACACCGGTAAATCTCGAGAAAGGTAGAATGAAACCTCTCGACTTGGCCATTGACTTCGCTTTTCTGGGTCGGTGTGTTGTAGAGACCAATACCCAACGTACGCAAGTAATTCAAAACTGTCGGGCACAGAAGGCCTCTCTCATTGTCAGACACCAGTACCCTTGGAACAGTAAAGTAATGAAGTACTTCAACTAGTTTTTCCCGTAAATGAATGGAGGATTTCGATTCGAGAGGGAAGAGCTTGGCAAATTTGGTGAATTTGTCTATACAGCTCAAGTAAATCTTCTTCTCCAAAGTGAAGATATCGATGTGAAGAATTTCACACGGGTACCTTGGGATAGGTGTCGGTTGGAGAAGTGGTTTATTGAGGTGCCTCTCGTACTTGAAAAGCTTACAGCACTCACACGACGAGAGTTGCCTGCGGATGGTACTAGCCATCTGGGGGAAATAGTATTTCTCCAAAAGCTGCAGGCGCACTTCTTTGGCACCCCTATGAGCTCTGCGATGCTCTCGTTCAACAACTTCGCAGATCTCTTCGGGATCCGACAAATCTATCACCAGCCTCTGCGTTATTCGAATTTTGAACCCGGCAAATTTCTCTAAGCATAGGCGTTGGAATGATGACAGATAAATTTCCGGGATTTTAACACCGTTGATCACCGATGGTTTAAGGTATTTTCCCAGGGTAACGACTAACTCGGATAAAAGACCAGTACTGACGGGAATAAGGTGGCGTTCGAAGCCCCTGTGGGGTTGTTCGCACAAGTATTCCGAACGCTCGGGTTCAAAAACTAGTTGGTTACGGTAAACGTTAATAGGTACTTCCACGTGAGGTAGCAAGTGAGATGCGTCTTCGTCTGCACTATGCACGGTAGAGCCCCCTTCAGTAGCTGACGCAGTGTCCGAACGACACCAATCAAAGTAATGATTCATCGGAACTATACGGGACAGGGCATCAGCAACGACGTTAGATTTACCGGGCTTGTAGATGAGTACACAATTGTACTCCTCTATTCTCGCCTTCCAACGTTTTAATTTAGCATTGAAATTCCTACTCCCTAAGGCAAACGTCAAAGGTTGATGGTCTGTATAAACCTTAACCGATGCAGCGCCATACAAATAGGACCTGAGGTTGTCCAATGCCCAGACTATAGCAAGCATCTCCTTTTCTATAGTGGCATAGTTTTCCTCAGTTTTGGACAGAGTGCGTGAGATATAAGCTATGGGGCGATCTTTTCCCTCAATGTCTTGGGACAATACAGCCCCAAGAGCATAGTTAGACGCATCTGTGGTCAAATGGAATGGCTTGCCGAAATCTGGGAAAGCGAGCACTTCTGAAGAGGATAAAATTGTTTTAAGGCCATCGAAAGCTTGCAAAGCCGCGTCGTCAAGCTCGACCGGGACCTTTTTAGATTGATTCGCCTTAACGCGAGCGGGTTCTCCGCGGGTCAAATTGGTCAAAGGTTTGGCGATTTTTGCATAATCGCGAATAAACTTCCTATAATAGGATGTCATACCAAGGAAGCTCTTCAGTTCCTTGACATTCCTAGGAGGTTTCATTTTGGATATAGCTTCTACCTTCTTTTTGTCCGCTCTGATACCGTCATGACTGACGATATAACCGAGGAACTCGACCTGGGTCGACAAGAATTGAGTCTTGGTCAGGTTAACCTGAAGTCTGGCCTTTTTAAGGCTTTCAAAGACCAGGCGAAGGTTCTTCCAGTGGCTATCATAATCGTTACTAAAGACGATAATGTCGTCAATGTACACGTAACAAATTTTGCCGATGTGCTCCCGAAGAACATCATCGATCATTCGTTGGAAGATAGCCGGGGCGTTTTTCAAGCCGAAAGGAAGGCGGAGGAACTCATACTTCCCGTTCAGGGTGGAGAATGCCGTTTTCACGGTATCGGATGGTTTCATGTGTATTTGATGAAACCCCGAAGTAAGGTCAAGTGTTGTGAAGTATCTGGCTCCGCCAAGGCTAGCCAACGTGGAATTTATGTCCGGGATCGGATAAGTGTCAGAAATTGTGACCGCATTTAGGCGTTTGAAGTCAATGACCAACCGCCATTGTTTTTCGCCATCCGGTTTCGCCTTTTTCGGCACTATCCACACCGGAGAGTTATACGGACTTTTGGACGGACATATGATACCCTCACTCAGGAGTTCCCCGATTTGCCTATCCACTTCAGACCTCATGTTAGCTGGGTATGGGTAGCTTTTTGTGTAAATTGGGTCTGAAGTGTTTGTGCGGATTTCGGCCTTTACAGTGGTTTCGACGGCCTCGGCCGGCGACAAAAAGTCGATGACATGTGCCAGTTTGAACTGTCCATTGACACGCCAGACGGTGCCCTCTTGTAGCGGGACGAGGGGAGCCTCGTATTTAAAGATGTCCGCAGCTCCCACCATATGGGCGACAATGATACTTGCAATATTGGTTGGAAGAGTTACTTTATGAGTAATATTACTTTTTACGGTGTTGTTTAAATTAACTTAGAGGTAAGGGATTTAGTAATTAAGTGTTAGAAATGCGCTAATGTTTCTTTTCATAGGAGACCACGAATTATTCGTGCGTGTAGATTATAGTAAAGGGTATCAATTGTGGCAAAGTGTTTTCAAAGAATTTATAGGTGTGTAAGAGTGTGAAAGAGTGTATCATGTAATAGAAGTGCGTGAAACGTACACAACGATCTGGTGCCACTTTAGTTACGTAAGTCTGACTTATGTAGAATCCTGCCTGTCTTGGTTTTTACCGTTACCCTTCTATCCTCGGCAATTTCCTCAGCTTTAAAACGCTGCTTCTCCTTTGTTTTGATTTGTTTATTGGCAACGAAGATTTTATCGCCCTCGTGATACGATAAGGGCTCCGACCTTGTTTTATTATGAGCCGCGTTAGCGAGCTCCTGTCGGTATTCTATCAAACCCCTAACATCTTCGAGAACCTTGGTTCTGAAGTCAGTTAGCCCCTGGTAGTTGATTCTAGCCGAGCGGTCAAAAAATAGGTCCGCTGGCTTATTATTGGTCACTGAGTGGATAGAATTATTGTACCGATCCACTGCAATGGCGACCAGTTCATTTAATTTAAAGCCAGGGTGTTCGCTCTTCAAACACCGGTAAATCTCGAGGAAGGTAGAATGGAACCTCTCGATTTGACCATTGACTTCGCTTTTCTGGGTCGGTGTATTGTAGAGTCCGATACCCAACGTACGCAAGTAATTTAGAACCGTCGGGCACAGAAGACCTCTCTCATTGTCTGAGACGAGTACCCTTGGGACGGTGAAGTAATGAAGTACTTCAACTAGTTTTTCCCGGAGATGAATAGAAGATTTCGATTCGAGAGGGAAAAGCTTGGCAAATTTGGTGAACTTGTCAATGCAGCTCAGGTAAATTTTTTTCTCCAGAGTGAAAATGTCAATGTGAAGAATTTCACACGGGTATTTTGGGATAGGTGTCGGTTGAAGAAATGGTCTATTGGGGTGCCTCTCGTACTTGAAGAGTTTACAACACTCGCATGACGAGAGTTGCCTGCGGATGGTACTAGCCATCTGGGGAAAATAATATTTCTCCAAAAGTTGCAGGCGCACCTCTTTAGCGCCCCTATGAGCTCTGCGATGTTCTCGCTCAATGGCTTCGCAGATCTCTTCGGGATCCGACAAATCTACCACCAGCCTTTGCGTTATACGAATTTTGAACGCAGCAAAATTCTCTAAGCAAAGGCGTTGAAACGATGACAGGTAGGTTTCAGGGATTTTAACCCCGTTGATCACTGAAGGTTTAAGGTACTTTCCCAGAGTAACAACCAACTCGGACAAAAGACCAGTACCGACGGGAATAAGGTGACGTTCGAAACCCCTGTGGGGTTGTTCGCACAGGTATTCGCAACGCTCGGGGTCAAAGACAAGTTGGTTACGATAGACGTTGATGGGTACTTCCACGTGAGGTAACAAATGAGATGCGTCTTCATCTGCACTATGCACGGTGGAACCGCCTTCAGTAGCCGACGCAGTGTCCGAACGGCACCAATCGAAGTAGTGGTTTACTGGAACTATACGGGACAAGGCGTCCGCGACGACGTTAGATTTACCGGGCTTGTAGATGAGTACGCAATTATACTCTTCTATTCGAGCCTTCCAACGTTTGAGTTTGGCATTGAAATTTCTGCTCCCTAGCGCAAAGGTCAAAGGTTGATGATCTGTATAGACCTTAACCGATGCAGCGCCATACAAGTAGGACCTGAGGTTGTCCAATGCCCAGACTATAGCAAGCATCTCTTTTTCTATAGTCGCATAATTTTCCTCAGTTTTCGACAGGGTGCGTGAGATATAAGCTATGGGGCGATCTTTTCCCTCAATGTCCTGAGACAATACAGCCCCAAGAGCATAGTTAGACGCATCTGTGGTCAAATGGAATGGCTTACCGAAGTCTGGGAAGGCGAGCACTTCTGAAGAAGACAAAATCGTTTTGAGGCCATCGAAAGCTTGTAAAGCAACCTCGTCAAGCTCGACCGGGACCTTTTTAGATTGGTTTGCCTTTACTCGAGCGGATTCTCCGCGAGTCAAGTTAGTCAAGGGTTTAGCGACCTTAGCATAATCGCGAATAAACTTCCTATAGTACGATGTCATGCCAAGGAAACTCTTCAGTTCCTTGACATTCTTAGGAGGTTTCATTTTGGTTATAGCCTCTACTTTCTTTTTGTCCGCTCTGATGCCGTCATGACTGACGATATAACCAAGGAACTCAACCTGGGTCGACAAGAATTGAGTTTTAGACAGATTCACCTGAAGTCGGGCCTTTTTAAGGCTATCAAAGACCAGGCGAAGGTTCTTCCAATGACTATCATAATCGTTACTAAAGACGATAATATCGTCAATGTACACGTAACAAATTTTCCCAATGTATTCTCGAAGAACATCATCGATCATACGTTGGAAGATAGCCGGGGCGTTTTTCAAGCCGAAGGGAAGACGGAGGAACTCATATTTCCCGTTCAGGGTGGAGAAAGCCGTTTTCACGGTATCGGATGGTTTCATGTGTATTTGATGAAACCCCGAAGTAAGATCTAGTGTAGTGAAGTATCTGGCTCCGCCGAGGCTAGCCAATGTGGAATTTATGTCCGGGATCGGATAAGTGTCCGAAATTGTGACCGCATTTAGGCGTTTGAAATCAATAACCAATCGCCATTGTTTTTCGCCGTCCGGTTTCGCTTTTTTAGGCACTATCCACACCGGAGAGTTATACGGACTTTTGGACGGACGTATGATACCCTCACTCAGGAGTTCTCCGATTTGTCTATCCACTTCAGACCTCATATTAGCTGGGTACGGATAACTCTTCGTATAAATTGGGTCTGAAGTGTTCGTTCGTATTTCCGCCTTTACACTAGTGTCGACGGCCTCGCCTGGCGACAAGGGATCGAAAAGGTGCGAGTACTCATTGATTAATGCTTTTAAGGTTAGTCTCACTTCGTCTGGATGTGTCGAGTCCAGTAAAGTGTTGACGTTAAGGGACCTTTTAGCAAGAAGGGGGATCTTTATCCCAGGGGATATAACTAGACAATTGTTCTTTCTGTCTACTAGGGCTTTTAAGTCTTTAAGCGTGTCGTCCCCTATGATACCATCGAAGGTATTCAATCCAGGGAGGACAAAAAAGGTAAGGGTCGAGTCATTTCCAAATTTTTCGAAAAACTTCCCGACTACGCGGCGTGTTATTCTGACAGAGCCCGTAGCCGATTGAACGCGAAAAGGGGTAGGGAGGACAGTCGATCCGGCGGCAATTTCGGGGCTGATGAAGTTTTTGTTAGCGCCGGTATCGATCAGGAATTGTAATTTAGCCCCATCTTTCCCCTTGTATTCTAAGTAAGGGACGCTTGAGAGGCCTCGGTCATAAAATTTGGACCCCCAGCCTCTAATTCAGGGTTGTCCCTTTCCTCCATGATATCCTGAGAAGGCATGCCGACGTTTTCGGCACCGAGCTGATTATAGTAAGGGTCAATTAAGGGAGCCTCGTCATGTTCGGCAAGGATTGTCGAAGGGTCGGGCACGGGCTCCATGTGATAAAGCTTGGTTCCCCTTTGGAACGGATTCTGATATTCAGACGATGTTCTTTTCATCCCAGAACCCTCGCTCTGGGGGATCCTATAATCGGAACGGTGGGACTGACCCGACCGATTCGACTCCATTTTAATGGCCGGTCTTGGGCCTTGGAAGCGATTACTGTTTTGTGAGCCTCCATATCCTGAACCCAACGAAGGTCTACCATTTCCCTGATAAGAAGAAGTAAAGCGAGGGCCGCTCGGCGGTCGATAAAACCGGGTATTCGGAGCAAAATTAGCCGGTGAGGGAGATTGGGCGAATGAGCCTCCTCTAGGAGCAACTGCCTGCAGTTCCTTACAGAAGAAGTAAGCTTCCTGCAAATCTTTTGGTCTGCGCATGACCAATAGTCTAGAGGCGTCGTTACCGACTCCTCGAATGAAGACGTCAAGGGCCTGTTCCCTAGAGTGCTCGGACAAGGCTCTGACTACTTCCATTGGGTGTCCCATGGCCTTCAATCCGTTAAGGATAAGAGAGAGGTGTTTATTCACCTCCAAGTAATACTCCTCCAAGGGTTTGTTTCCTTGGTTCAGCTGGCTAAGCTGATACTCTAACGTTCTAACATCGCGTTTATCCGCGTAATGCAGTGCTAGAACTCTTTTGATTTCTGGCCAGTCGTCATCCAAAACCCCATAAGAGTCGAGAGCTTCTTCGGCTTCGCCTCTTATCTTTTGCCTAAGGTGGCATACTATAGCACGGAACAAAGGTCTCCCTTTGATAACGTCGTAATCGTCCAAGATCGCTTGTGCACGATTGACCCACGAGACGTATCTCTCAGGCTGACCCTCAAACGTTTGAAGTTCTTTGACGCAATCGGGAAGCGTGGAAACTTCCTTCAGTTCAAATTCGTTACGTGCACGGGCCAAGGGCGCCGGAGGAGTAACTACCGGGTTACGAGTTAAGTTTTCAGATTCAAAAGTGTTCATTCGATTGTTAATTTTTCTAACATCGTCTTTAAGCCCGGTCACTTGGGCAAGGAGCGCATTAAGTGTTTCCTTAATTTCCTCCATTTCTTAATAAAAATGCAATGAACAAGCAAACGACAGGAGTGTATTGGGTCGGATAGGGTATAAACGGATAACCAAGATAGATTTTTCGGGGTTTATTATTTAAATAAAGTAACTTTAGGTATTCCCGTTTTTAGTTATTTTTTTTAAAATTTCACGCTAAGAGGCACAGAGATAGTTAAGTGTAGTTTCACTCACCCTTGACAATTCGTGTTAGTCCTTGTGTGAATATGTTAGGTGGATTGATGTGTGTTGTTTATATCTTAGTAGCTAGAGGGAAAAAAAAGAAAATACTTTTTAATTTAATGGTAGGCAATGGTTTTTTGTATTTCTGTTTGTTTTTTTGTTATTGTTTTTTGTATTTTGTTGTATTACGACAGTGACGGACGAGTTCTATGTTAAATGAAACCTAGCACTGGGCACGGTGGTCCGTATTTTCCCTTTTTAGCCTTGGCCTACTAAGGTACGGTTGCCACACAATCCACTGGGCAGCTTTTTCGGGTGCCTCCGCACCGCTCAGCCTATCCAGCAGATTACCACACGCTTTAATCACAGTTCACGGTTTATTTTATTATTGGTGAAGTGTTATTATTCAAAGGGGTTTAAGTGTAGTTTGACACTATGAACTTGCACTCGCGAATAGGCTACAGGGGCTGTAGTCAAATCGCCGCAGTGTGTTATTACATAGGTATTTTTCATTTAGTATTTAATTGAGACACTTTGCGCCTGCGTAAATGACTGCTCCAGGACGGAGACAACATTAACGCTGCGGCGGGTGGTCTTTTTGTTTCGTAATGTACGACCTTTTGCGCCCGTGCAGAATGTTATTCCGCTACGAGTTGTAACGGCATTCTTACCGCGGCGGGTGGTCGTTTTTCTATTTAAATGATACACTAACACATCACTGTCATTCGTTTTGTTTACCACTTTTGTGGTTCACTTTTTCGTTTTAATTTTTTTTTTTTTAACCATTGGTCGATTTTACTGCTCGGGGCAGTTAAGCAAGGCTTTTCTTGCTTTTTTCTTAGGTATTTTATTTGAATTTTTCGTCGACTTGTTTTTTGATAGGTTCCCCAAATGAAGTAAGGGTTGTGTTAAAGAACCGTTTTCATTGACTTTCTAATTAATTTTAACAATTGATGGTTAACCAGATTAGAGATTTATTCGGATTACGGTTGTGATTTTTAGAGCTTATGCTGCACGTCCAATGTGGCTGACAGTAGGCGATCCAAGGGAAGAAAGTGGATGACAGTAGGCGATGGAAAGAAAGAACTAGCGATGATTCCCAGGATATCGATTACAGATTAATATCTAGCAAATTAAGATTTAAGTAAATGTGATTGGCAAATTCAAGGGTTGCCAGATCTCCATAAATGCCTTCTAGCGTCGGTGCTGGCTCTCTCCAGAGTTCCGGCTCCAGTGCTGAATGCGGCGTTTGCATCCAGCGGGGGGAGCGCGTGTAAGAGCGGCGGTCAGTAGGGGAGGGGGGATGATGCTTAAAGAGAGTTCATAACTCCTCCCCCCTCAAGATCTGCGTCCCGTAGATTATAGGGCTTTGGGTGCCCTGCAAGCGTCTAACGTCTTCGGGTCCGGGGTGCTGTTTGTCACGACAGGGATGCCCTTGGTCGATGTCAGCTTCCTCCATATGGTGTAGAGAACCGCTCCGACAACCCAAGCGACCAATGCCTCCAGAAGGAAGGAAAAAGAAACCCTCTCGGATATCCCAAAAAGTGTCTCCTCAGGTTTTCCATGTTGAAGTCGTTCACGTAGTGGAGCGACGGCGCGTACCCGGTGGCGGTGACTGTAGTCAGTACCGCTGGCATAACCATGAAGTGGCTCGATGAGTAGCTCGTATAGGTTCTTCCAGCCACACTAATTGTCACATTAGCGAACTGGACTATGTAGGTTCCAGCCAAGTTGTGGGTGCTGGGTCCAGCTTCCAATGTCCCGTTGAAGTTGGACAAGAACATTCTACCGTCCTCGACCAGTTCTATCCGAGCCTCGTTATTCTTGAGGAATTCACATCTAGCCTGAGCACCCTTCAATAGCTTGGGGATGCAGCCGTTTTCGTCCATCTTCAGGAGACTTTTTTCAGGACAAACAGTTGTGTTGCCCATGGAGAGGCAATCGTCCACCATGGCATAGGTTTCCTCGAAGTTTACGGCGACCTTGTCATGCTTGACCATGACTTGTTTTCCCTCAAGGGTTGCAGGAAGGAGGCACGGCCAGAATGTACAGAAGCGCCGTTCCATTAGTTAACACAGACAGGCGGGAAAACTCCAGTGCTTCGACTGCATTCTGGTACGGCAAGTTCCTGACTTCAGTCAAAATCGCCTGTACCTTCTCGTGGTCCAGTAAGCGGGAGTTGACGATCCCTGACTTAGCCCACTGGCACGCTTGAGTCAGCTTGCCGACCTGACTATCGATGATCAAGGCCTTGTGCAATAGGGTCGTAGCCGTGTGTACATCTCCGTCGATGGCAATCGTACAATCGTCGATCGCAGTAGCCTCGTTCAGTTGCCTCAGAGACTCGTGTGAGCCATCAAATAGTCCAGCGTTTATCCGCACTTGTTGGTCGGCCGATTTTACGACATTTTCCTCAGCATGAAGAATGCGTCCCAGTCCGACACATCCGGTGAGCCCGCAATCCACTTCCAGGCGGACGCAATCCAGTCCAGAGATCGACGTCCACGCTGTGTACCCGTCAGTCTTGACAGGCCCTCTTGTGACTCCTCCAAGTAGTGCGCCACCAGCGCTGCAATCCTGGGATCCGTTAGCTGCACCGCCTCGCGTCGAGCCTCCTGGATCAGCGACTCGAGCCTTCCCAAGTCGATTACATGTGCCAGTTTGAACTGGCCGTTGACACGCCAGACGTTGCCCATTTGCAGAGGGACGAGCGGAGCCTCATATTTAAAGATGTCCGCGGCTCCCACCATATGGGCGACAATGATAGTTGCAATATTGGTTAGAGAGTAGTCTTATGAGTAATATTATTTTTTATGGTGTTAGAATTAGCTTAGAGGTAAGGGATTAAGTGCGTGAATGTTAAGAAATGTTTGTGTTTCGTTTTGTAAGTGTGCGTGAATTATTGGTGTGTGTAAAGTATGATAAAAAGTGTTTTTAAAGTGTATAATCAAGGTCGTGTAAGGAAAGCGTGTGAAACGCACACAAATGATCTAGTGCCATTTCAGTTCCGTAGGTCTGACTTATGGAAGATCTTGCCTGTCTTGGTCTTTACTGTCACATTTCTATCCTCGGCAATCTCCTCAGCTTTGAAACGTTACTTCTCCTTTGTTTTGCGAGCCTCCATATCCCGAACCTAATGAAGGTCTACCATTTCCCTGATAGGAAGAAGTAAAGCGAGGGCCGCTCGCCGGCCGATAAAACCGGGTATTCGGTGCAAAATTCGCCGGTGGGGGAGACTGGGCGAACGATCCTTACAGAAGAAGTAGGCTTCCTGCAAGTCTTTTGGTCTACGCATGACCAACAGTCTAGAGGCGTCGTTACCGACTCCTCGAATGAAGACGTCAAGGGCCTTGTCCCTAGAATGCTCGGACAGGACTCTAACTACTTCCATTGGGTGTCCCATGGCTTTTAATCCATTGAGGATAAGAGAGAGGTGTTTATTCACCTCCAAATAATATTCCTCCATGGTTTTGTTCCCCTGGCTCAACTGGCTAAGCTTATACTCTAGCGTTCGCACATCGCGTTTGTCCGCGTAGTGCAACGCTAGAACTCTTATAATTTCTGGCCAGTCGTCATCCAAAACTCCATAAGAGTCGAGAGCTTCTTCGGCTTCGCCTCTTATCTTTTGCCTAATGTGGCAGACTATAGCACGGAACAAAGGTCTGCCTTTAATGACCTCGTAGTCGTTAAAGATTGCTTGCGCACGATTAACCCAAGAGACATATCTCTCCGGGAAGCGTGAAAACTTCCTTTAGCTCAAGTTCGTTGCGCGCACGCGCCAAGGGCGCCGGAGGGGTAATCACTGGGTTACGAGCTACATTTTCGGATTCTAAAGTGTTAATTCTGTTATTAATTTTTTTCATATCATTCTTAAGCCCGGTCATTTGGGCAAGGAGCGCATTAAGTGTTTCCTTAATTTCCTCCATTTTTTAGTACAAGCGCAACGTACAAACAAAAAGCAACTGAAGTAAATCGAATCGGATAAGAATATGGACAGACAACCAAGATTTTTCAAGATTTAGTTCTTTGATAATGTTACTTTAAGTATTCACGAATTTTCAATTTTTCTACTGAAAGGCACAGATAGTCAATGCTGTTTCACTCACCCTTGACAATTTGTGTTGGTCCTTGTGTGAGTGTGTTGAGGTGTTAAACGTGTGTTGAGATGTTAAACGTGTGTTGTTTCTTTCTTAATATCTGAAGGAAGAAAAATAATTTATTTTAGTTTAATTGCAGGCAATGGTTTTTTAGCTTTTTCGCTTGTTATTTTTTCGATTTTAATTAATTCAATATATGGCGACAGTGACGGACGAGTTTTGTGTTGAGTTGAACTTAGCACTGGGCACGGTAGTCCCTATTTTTCCTTTTTGGCCTTAGCCTACTTAGGTACGGTTGCCACACAATCCACTGGGCAGCTTTTTCGGGTGCCTCCGCACCGCTCAGCCTATCCAGCAGATTGCCACACGCCTTAATCACAATTCACAGTTTATTTTATTATTGACGAAGTCATTCTTCTTGGTTCATTTAAATATCAGTTTGACGCTATGAACTTTGCACTCGCGAATGGGCTACAGGGGCTGTAGACAAATCGCCGCAGTGGGTTGTTACATAGGTCATTTTTTCTATATTTGAAGTAGACACTTTGCGCCCGCGTAAAATATGCCTTGCTCCTGGACGGAGATGGCGTTAACGCTGCGGCGGGTGGTCTTTTGTTTTGTTATATACGACTTTTTGCGCCCGTGCAGAATGTTTTTCCCACTACAGGTTGTAGCGGCATTCTCACCGCGGCGGGTGGTCGTTTTCTTACTTTCATAGTTCCACTATCACATCACTGCCACTTTGTCACTTGTCGTTATCTTGTTTTACCACATTTCGTGGTTCACTTTTTCCTTTTTTTTGTTGTTTTTTTATTTTTTTCCATTTTTTTAAATTTTTATTGTGTTAAGTTGGTAACCATTGCCGGTAGTCAGAATTCTGACTGCTCGGGCGCCAGTTAAGCAAGGCTATTTCTTGCTTGTGTTGCTACGGCTCCCGTAGCCGCATACCTCACCTAGTAAGTATATGGAGCATTCCAAGTGTTCTTGTGTGTCGTCGACTTGTTCTGTAGATAGGTTCCCCAAATGAAGTCAAGGGTTGTGTTAAAGAACCGTTTTCATTGACTTTCTAATTAATTTTAACAATTGATGGTTAACCAGATTAGAGATTTATTCGGATTACGGTTGTGATTTTTAGAGCTTATGCTGCACGTCCAATGTGGCTGACAGTAGGCGATCCAAGGGAAGAAAGTGGATGACAGTAGGCGATGGAAAGAAAGAACTAGCGATGATTCCCAGGATATCGATTACAGATTAATATCTAGCAAATTAAGATTTAAGTAAATGTGATTGGCAAATTCAAGGGTTGCCAGATCTCCATAAATGCCTTCTAGCGTCGGTGGTGATTCTCTCCAGAGTGCCGGCTTCAGTGCTGAATGCGGCGTTTGCATCCAGCGGGGGGAGCGCGTGTAACAGCGGCGGTCAGTAGGGGAAGGGGGAAGATACTTAGAGAGAGTTCATAACTTATATGATAAATATACCACTCAAAATATGTAAACAAAATTTTAAGTTAATAGGACCACGCCTTCCCTGACCGCCCATATATGCCGATATTGCGTATACGTATTTTTTTAATAATGTGAATAATAGGCTAAAACTTGGAAAGTAATTGTTGATTTTTTATTTTTTTTTTCTTAAATAGTGATAAACATAAAAATGTAAAGAAAACTTAAAAATAAAACATTTTATTATAATTAAATTCATGCATGGCAGAATGCAAGCCCATCCAAAGTCGCAAGCAAAATTATAAAATAATTTTAATATACATTCTCTAGTTTATTTTGACATACATTACATGACGCGCACCCGCGCGCAAAGTTAGTTCTACTCCGCAGAACACAAGCAATTTTGTTTGGTTTCATCTATTTTTGAACAGTACAAAACAATACACATAAATAACAAACTACTAATTTAAACACAAAATGTTTTTACTTTATTAATTCTACATACTTTGGTTATCAAAATCCATATTTTGAAATGTTTTTTTGTTTAAGTTTGTAAAATAGTCAATCCCACAAAGTTTGCAAAACTTTTCCGCCAAATTTTATAGCAGAAATCAGCTGACAAATCACATCACTTTGAAAGTCGATTAAAATGACAGGGCTGGATTTTCAGCAAAAATATTTATTGATTTTTTTTATATAAATGATCTATTTTAAATATATTAAGTTAAAGTTAAGATTTGAAACGACAAAAGTTTCGACTTTATGCCACTTTTTTTGGAATTTAGCCCAATGTGCGATGGGCAAAGAAGTGAGGCAATGGGCGAGTGGTTAGAGTGGCGGACGGTAAGTTAAAAAGACTGTGAGAGAGTGCGTGTGTTCAACTCCCGGTTGAGGCGGGTGCAAATTTTCATTTATTAATTATTTATTATTTTATTTTGTTAATTTATTTTATTCTAATAAACTAAAAGAAAAGTTACAGTCAAGCGGGCTGTGATATAGCCGCTACAAATAAATTAAATAATTTAAATAAATTTCAATAAAAATAAAAAAAATTTTCAAAAAATCTGAAGAGTTTTTCAGATACTAAACTTAACGAAAACGAAATAACTTTGACCCGGTATTAAAAGATTATTGGTGTTAATTAAAATCGCAGTTCATTAGCTCAAGATCAATACAAGACTAATTCTAGTATACAATAGTTACTCTCTTTGGCCCGCTTGCAGCGGATTAAACAGCCGAAGCAAGGACGACCGTTAACAGAGTATTAGAGTTGTTTGTTTTACATGTTATGTTATTTCACTTTACGTTTCTATGTATTGTATGTATTTCAATGTAATTCAATAAGTATGTTTAAAAGTATATATAGTGACATATTCATTCTCTATATGAAAAACTTAAACCGATCTTTTGAAAAGCTTCACTCTTCAAAAGCCCCAGTTCATTCTCCATATGAAAAACTTAAACCGATCTTTTGAAAAGCTTCACTCTTCAAAAGCCTTACACCAGAAGTTCTCTCAAGACACCAACCGTCAAACGATAAGAAGCTTAAGTTACTGATAAACAAAGATGTAAAGCTCTGTAGAACTTTAAGGTTTCCTGGTCCATAATAATAATTCTGTCAGTCAGTTTATGAGTGACTCTGGTGTATTAAACAACAAATAAATCTATCAAATAAAAATTATAAATAAAAATTATATTTTTTTATTTAAATGAACACCTAAATACTTAATTGGCGCAGCCGGTAGGATGTTAGTTATTGATGAGGAATACAATTTATCCAAGTCCTTAACTATCATCCGCAAAAGAACTCACGTGAATCGCGACGGTAATTCGGTGACATCAGTTGAAAGTATAAACCCAACGGTGTTCATAGCCGAGAAGTGATTGTGACAAGCAGTGAGAGAACAAGAACAATAGCCCGCTTAAATATAAACAAGTGTGACCGCTACATAAGTTCAACCCAACAAAAGTGAAGTGAACAAGAACAGTAGCCCGCTTAAACAAAAACAAGTGTGACCGCTACATAAAGTTCAATCCAACAAGCAGTAAATTAAACAAGAACAGTAGCCCGCTTTAACAAAAACAAGTGTGACCGCTACATAATAAAAACGTTCTTTAAACAAATCAAACAAATTAAACAAAAATGGCATTATCAGTTGATAATCTATCGCAACTGCTACGACAAATACGTCAAGTGCCGCAGTTCTGTGGAGAGCCAAACAGCCTCAGTTCGTTTATCAGACGAATTGAATACCTGCTCAACCTATACCCGACGAACGACCCTCTTCAGAAAGCTATCATATATGGAGCCATTGAACTACAGGTCATCGGAGATGCTGAGAAGGTCTGCCAACTAGGATTCCATAACGAGTGGTCAACCCTAAAAAAAGCTCTGATTGTCGAGTTCAAAACTCAAACTCCCCTGGAGGAACTTTTGCGACGTCTGTATTGCACGCCCTACAAAGGTAATTTACGTCAATTTTGTGAACAATTAGAAGATAAGTCAACTATAATTATTAATAAGTTAGCCTTAGAAGACAATCAAAATAACACATTAGTCTATTCACAAGCAATGGCAACTACAATAAAAAATACTATTCAACGCTCACTCCCTGACAGGCTGTTCATGACCCTAGCGAGGCATGACATTTCAACTGTTCAAAAATTAAGACAAATTGCCCAACAGGAAGGTCTTTACGAAGACCCAATTTCTAAGAAATCAGATTATTGTCCAAAACTAAATACAAACGTCCTAAACTTAAACACTAATACTAACACAAATAAAAACAAAAACTGTCATTCCAATCAACAATTCGTAAGCCCCTTTAACCCATTAATAAATCCCACGCAGATCCAAACCCCAAATGTAAACAACCAAACCCCTCATAAACAAGCTTTTCCGTCTAGACAACAACAGTTCGATCAGAACAGATCAAATTTGTTTAATGAATTCAGAGCAGACTTAAATCTCGACCGACAGAACGACACCCGAAACTATTATCAGCCCCCCCAACAACCAAGAGTGCCGAATAAGCGTTTTAGAGAAGACAGCGGACAATCACGAATACAGACAGATGAAAGTCACCATCAATACGAGTTAGATAACAATAACATTGCTGACCAAGACAATAACAACGACGAACAGTTCCACGAAGATCAATTACAGTATACACAAAATGAAATGTATACAAATCAGCAAATTCAACAAGCCGAAAATTTTTCCAGCCTGGGAACCCACCAATACATAGAGATCATGTTTAATAATCACAGATACCGATGCATAGTAGACACTGGTTCATCAATAAACATGATGAACTCAAACTTTTTTAATCTTCAAGTTCATGATAAAGAAATAGTTGTCAGAAGTATGACAGGCTATTCAAAACTAAATAAATTCGTAAATCTTCCAGCCAATGGGCTTTTTCAGCAATCGCAGAAATTCTATATTCATTCGTTTTCACCATTTTATGACATTCTATTAGGAAGAAAAGTATTAATGGAAAACAACGGTTGTATAGATTATTTTAGAAAAGAAACAATTATTAATGGAAGAACATTCCTTCATAAAGAACTTGAGCTTTGTGACGGAAATTCGTCAAAAAATTTTGAAGCAATTTTACAGGAAAACCACTTTACAGCCGAAATAAACTACGCATTGGACAATGACATAAACTCAGACCACACATACCGATTAGACCATTTAAACAATCAAGAAAAATATAGACTTACACAATTACTTAAAGAATTCAAAGATATTCAGTATTCTGATAAGGAAGATCTAACTTTTACAAGCATCATACGCCATGAAATTAAAACAGTTCACGAAAACCCAGTATACAAAAGACCCTATTCATATCCTTTTGCTTATGAAACAGAAGTTAATAAACAAATTGAGGAAATGCTACAACAAGGCATTATACCCGAAAGCGACTCCCCCTATTGCAGTCCCTTATGGATTGTTCCCAAAAAGATAGACGCATCTGGCAAACCAAAATTCAGGTTGGTCGTCGACTATCGAAACTTAAATGAAATAACCATAAATGATAAATTCCCAATTCCGAATATGGATGAAATATTAGGCAAGTTAGGGAAATGCAAGTACTTCACAACAATCGACTTAGCGAAAGGTTTTCACCAAATCGAAATGGACCCTAAATCCATACCAAAAACTGCATTCTCAACTAAACATGGTCACTACGAGTATACTCGCATGCCATTTGGTTTAAAAAATGCCCCAGCAACTTTCCAACGTTGCATGAACTTCGTTCTTAAAGACCTCATTAACAAACATTGCCTCGTATATTTAGATGATGTTATCATCTACTCAACATCCCTTACTGAACACCTGAACTCACTAAAGAAAGTTTTTGAAAAACTTAAAGAGGCAAATCTCAAGCTCCAGTTAGATAAATGCGAATTTTTAAAAAAACAAACAAATTTCTTAGGTCATACCATATAGTAAAAAAAAAAAAAGTCCAGATGGTATACGACCCAACAAAGAAAAAAAAAAACCTATAAAAAATTCTCTAAAGAAATCAAATCATTTTTAGGCTTATGCGGATATTACCGAATTCAGAACAAAAGAACTGGCGATTAGTAATTGACTATCCTCAAATCAACAAAAAACTACTTTCTGATAAATTTCCACTCCCTAGAATTGATGACATTTTGGATCAACTAGGTCGAGCTAAATACTTTTCATACCTTGACTTGATGTCAGGTTTCCATCAAATAGAACTTGAAGAAAACTCAAGAAATATAACATCTTTTTCAACGAGCAATGGCTCATATCGCTTCACGCGATTACCATTTGGTCTTAAAATAGCACCAATCAGAGAATGATGACTATATCATTCTCAGGTTTAGAACCTTCTCAGGCATTCCTTTATATGGATGACTTAATGGTGATAGGATGTTCCGAAAACCACATGATTAAAAACCTAACTGATGTTTTTAATGTATGTAGGAAATATAACCTAAAGTTGCATCCAGAAAAATGTCATTTTTCATGCATGAAGTGACATCCCTAGGTCACAAATGCACCGACAAAGTCAAAGACATGCAACATTAAGACCTGAAAGTCACTACCAGGCAACAAAGTAGACATGATAAAAACTGTACAGTAACAAATAAGGAACTATTGCCTAGGCAAAGTATCCAAAATGTATCTAAGCCCAACGTACACGAAGTCATAACAAATGACGAAATACGAAAAGTAGTGACCTTGCGAATAACTGAATCTATTTGTTTACTAAAACGAGGAAATAAAGTTATTGCAAGAATTGATGTTGACGATTTATATACCAATGAAATTCTAGATTTAGGTCAGTTCTTCCAAAGGCTTGAAATGCAATCCGGTATGCTAAAAATCAGACAACTCAAATTGGTGAAAAAATCTTTGAATCCATTTCAATAGATACTTTTAAAAATATGGGCAACAAGAAATTGAAATCATTAAGAGTAGCGCTACTCCAGCCGGTGACCTATATAAAAACTGAAAAAGAGTTACAATCAATACTGTCTACATTTCATGACGATCCAATTCAAGGAGGTCATACAGACATTACAAGAACGCTAGCGAAAATAAAAAGACACTATTATTGGAAAAATATGAATCGTCATATAAAAGAGTACATACGTAGATGTGATAAATGCCAAATGTCAAAAACAACGACACGTACAAAGACCCCAATGACTAACACAGAAACCCCAACAAATGCTTTCGATATAGTGATAGTGGACACCGTTGGTCCACTACCGAAATCAGAATATGGCAATGAATACATCGTCACACTAATATGTGTGTTTAGAGGAAAACCGAAATGTCCACCTTTGCACTTATTGCCAACAAAAAGATCTTGCTTGTTCAATTGTTCATTTTAGTTTATTGTTCACTTGTTGCACTTTTAATAGTCGAATTAAGAGCAAGCTTACAGACGCGTGTGTACATGACCAGTAGATGTAAAAGAATGTAATGATCAATGCTAGAGCACTGAGTTATCGCGCCATAAAATTATCTGTAAGTATTCATCAGGATGAGAAACTTTGACACATCTGTACATTTTGCATATATCTCCGCAAAGAGCTATTTTGAAAAACCGAAATCTGAGCAATGTGGTGAATAATGTGGCTTGAATTGTAGGTCCTGCCAGCAAGAGATCATTCAAAGAGTAGTCAGAGGTCGATTTTGCCGATCCATCGAAGACAACCCGAAGTTTTGTAGTTGTGCTATAGCTTCTATACGCAGTGGTGCGGCAAGTAAAATTTGGTTGCCTTGCATTTATCAGAAACAAGAGACATGTGACCTAAGCTGAGGTATTCTTAAATAAATGCAGTGTATTGCGATTTGATGTTGGGATCCTTGGCCAGCTTTGTCTCCAAGCCCCTGAATCTGCGCAAAGCGCGATGGTAAGAATTTCCGAGCATGCAAACATCTGTTTTAAATGGAAGCTTGACTGAGTATTGTCCATTTTCAAGACGAGTGTGATTTTGCTTGAAGAAATCCTCACAAAAAGAGTCCTCTTCAGAGGCTGAAGCTGAAGAAGCATAGTTTTCAATCTCCCAAAACCGTTTGACTAAATCCTCGAGCGAAGAGTCTTGAATTTGTTGAGTTGTTGCCTTGGTGAGAGAAACTAGCGATGAACGCTTAATGTTTGAATGTGAGATCCCGCCGGATACCGTCCAACCCAGTTTGGTTTCCTGCAGAATCAGTTTGCTGTCCGATATGCGTATTTGCCCAGTGAAAATTAAGTCGAAGAATAGGCCTGCTCCGATGAGCAAGTCGATGCGTTGAGATTTGTGAAAATTCGGATCAGCAAGAGTGACGTTGGCAGGTATCTGGAAAGTACTTTTGTTGAAATCATGTTGCGGCTGATAGTCCGTGATGGTTTGTATCACGACGGCTACAAATGATGCTCCATAGCTAGCTTTTTGCGACTTGACAACGATGTCTACTGCCTTATCAGAGTCTAGCTCAGATTCTCCGATTCCTGAGATTGCTACATGTGATCTACGAGTTTTTAGCTGTAGTTGATTTCCAAAACGAGTAGTGATAAAATTCAGCTGAGAAGCAGAATCTAAAATTGCACGGCATTGAATGTGCTCTCCAAAACGATGCAGAGTTGGTTGATATATGCAAGAGCGTGTGATGCCTCGATTGGCACTGTCTACAGCTACCTGATCTGTTCTGTTGCAGCGTGTACCCCTTGCGCAATCAATTTAAGCATAAGTTCATTTTCTTGGCTTCCTTATAGCGCAAATTGGGCAAAAAGTTCAAAAATCGAGTACATTTTGAAATATAATGTTCCCCAGAATCACCAAATGCGCATGTTGCCTTTGTGTTCGATGTTGAGGACGAAGACAAAGTAATAAGAGAGTTTTTCGTAGATTTATGTGATGATTTTCCCACCTGGTTGCTAGGTGTTAGTGTTACTATAGCATTTTCGACGTTTTCCATAGCTCTGCATCTTTTTTCCAAAAACGAGGCTATTGTTTTCCATGCTGGAAGTTCGTTGGGTCCAATTGACTCCTCCCATCGCTCACGCGTGCGTTGATCAAGTTTCTGAGCGACGACATGAGTCAAAAATCCATCCAAGATTTGAACCGGATCTGCTAACGTGTTGATGGCTCTTAAATGTGAGTTCATTTTGTCACTGAGCGTCCGCAAGCCAATAGCCGAGCCCTTCTCCACACCATTAAGCCCAAAAATTGCCTTTACGTGTGCCTGGAAATGAAACAACTTATTATCGAATCGATTAAAAAGCAGATTAAGAGCAGTAGTATTGTTGTCTTCAGTCGGCATAATTGAGCGTATGGTCTCCATTGCGACTCCCTTTAAGCAAGATGTTGGAATTTTTCAACCTTACTCATTTCCAAGTCGTCTTCGATAACGGTGGTGAAGTTGGCGTAAAAGTGTGGTAAATCCATGTACAAGGCACTGAATTTGGCCAGTTGCAGCTGCGGAAGCCTTAATGGTCGAACCGCGACGTTGCTTGAGGTGTCGCTTGTAAAACTACGCACTGTAGTAGAATTTAGAACGGGTGATTTGCGCTGCAACGACACGAGTTCACGAGACAGTGCAGACTTAACCTCAATGTATGCATCGTTGAAGTCAGCCCGCGTGTTTGAGGTTAACTCCGAAAGATCAATTTTTTCCAAGGCGACTTGCGCATCATTGAATTTCATTTTCATTTTTTCCAGATACTCCAATCGAACTGAAAAGTCTGACTCGTCCATTCCAGCGATTTTCTCAGCAGTAAGATTGGCATTCCAAGCATCCATTTGACATTTCACAGAAACTGCTTTTGCCTTGTAAAAATCTTTCTGATTGTCCGCGTCAGTCATTGCAATGCCGCCTAGATGAGCCTGCTTCTTGAAACAAAAGGAACACCCTGTTTATACGTGCCGTTATGTGCAAAGACCCGTATGTATGTATGTATGTACGAGAATATCTGCACAACAATATGTGCAAAGCAGATACACCAAAATAACTGTTATTAATTTGCATATATGCACCCACGACGATTTTAGGCTTTTACATATATTTTTATTGTACAACGATATGTACAGATGCTCACAACGATATGTGGTCAACTGTATGAATTTATATGTGTAATTGTCTGCACAGTGATATGCACAGCACGAAAGCAAGCACAACCATGCGTATGTATGCACACGAAACTGGGCACAGCAGGTCGAAAGAAATGTGTGTATGTGTATCACCGAATATTCACGCGCGAATCAATGAGTACACCGATATGTACAAACCTCTATGTTTTATATTTGTTACCGACATGCAAGAATTGACCATGAGCGAACGAATGTCTGTATACTGATTTGCCACCGAATTGTAACAAATCAAACCACCACGAAAATTGCAACAAACGACCGACAAACTAAGAAATCACGTCGGGGTCACCAAATGTTTAGAGGAAAACCGAAATGTCCACCTTTGCACTAATTCCCAACAAAAAGATTTTGCTAGTTCAATTGTTTATTTTAGTTTATTGTTCACTTGTTGCACTTTTAATAGTCGAATTAAGAGCAAGCTTATAGACGCGTGTGTACATGACCAGTAGATGTAAAAGAATGTAATGAGCAATGATAGAGCAACTAGCTTTTGTACAGTGTCATAACAGAGTTGTAATTAAAACAAACAGTGCCGCGAAGAATTTACATTTAAATACATGTCTGCTCCCGACAATGTGATTTAACAAAATATCTAGTAGCCATACCTGTCGCAAACAAGAGCGCAAATACTATCGCGAAAGCTATATTCGAAAATTTTATACTAAAGTACGGTCCAATGAAGACGTTTATTTCGGACATGGGTACCGAGTATAAAAACAAAGTAATTTTAGATATGTGTAAATATATTATATGAAGATTGAAAATCTTACATATACCGCATATCATCACCAGACTTCAGGGACAATAGAACAAAGTCACAGAACATTCAATGAATACATTCGTTCATACATTTCTGCAGACAAAACTGATTGGGACGTTTGGATACAATATTTTACCTATTGTTTCAACACAACACCATCAGTCATGCATGAACACTGTCCTTATGAACTAGTCTTTGGAAGATTACCAAGACAGTTCGTAGATTTTAATAAAATAGATAGAATAGAACCACTATATAATGTAGAAGATTATTCTAAGGAAATAAAATTTAGATTAGAAATAGCATATACAAGAGCTAGACTTATGTTAGAAAAAGCTAAGTCTTATAGGAAACAAAATTACGATAAGAAAACTTAAGATTTTGAATTAAAAATAGGAGATAAAGTTATACTAAGAAACGAAGCGGGTCATAAGTTAGATCCAGTATATTTAGGTCCTCATACGGTAGAAACCATAGAAGACAGAGATAACATTATAATTAGAGATAAAAAGCAAAAGAAACAAAAAGTACATAAGGATAAGTTAAAAATATATAATCAATGAAACGTTTCATTTAAGAAAAGGTCTGATCAACCCCCAAAAAAAAGAAATAAAAAAAAACAAATAAAAATATATTCTTCTAAGAAAGTTAAACATAAAGTAAAACATAACGTAATTCAATATAAAAAGAAAAAATATTGTCATTACACACAAGTGCTTTGAGACAAACCAATAAGAAACAAATCAATATCATTTAAAAGAGAAAAAAAAATAAATTTTGTAACACAATATATTTAATTACACTAAAACTAAATGACTACATGTATTACGTCATTTCTTTAAAAAGGGAGGTGTAGCATATCTACCCTACCAATACAGTAAATGATTGGGTATAACTTAGCGTCAATACATTGTGACACTTTGTCATAATAAATATAAATATACAAATACCCAAAATACCCTCCAACAACTACATAAGCATTCCAGCGCCCAAGTAATACGATCTAACGCTTATACATAAGCCGATCGCGGAGAGTGGGAATGCTGAGCATGCACTTTGCAGCTCAAGTGGTCAAGCTATACATAAACATATGTATGCAGAAGGCATAATATTAGGCATAATTAAGAATACATAGATATAAGCATTGCATGTGCGGGTTAGCTGAAACCAAGATCAGCACACATTGAACATTCGAATAAAGAAGCTCAAACAGAGCAGATGCTCTTCTCTTTCCAAAACTGACTAACACACATTACATAATCCTAGTGGGTCGAATATTTTAAAAATTTCCGAAACCACATCTCGCCTCGTTATGATACATAGATATAAGCATTGCATGTGCGGGTTAGCTGAACCCAACATCAGCACACATTGAACATTCGAATAAAGAAGCTCAAACAGAGCAGAAGCTCTTCTCTTTCCAAAACTGACTAACACACATTACATAATCCTAGTGGGTCGAATATTTTAAAAATTTCCGAAACCACATCTCGCCTCGTTATGATCTCCTCTGTATTAATTTGAGTTGTGCAGCATAATTTATCTAACCGTGGATTTGAAGTAATTCCCAGTGTTTTAATGCTGCATTCCTCACAGGCAGCATCTTCTAGATGGACGTTGGGAGTAATGCCATCCTTGGGCAAACCTTGTAGAAGTTGACAATCATTTGAAGACCATTTCCTCAGTTTGAATCCAGATTTAGAGAGTATTTTGTTGAGTTCACTTTGCTTTTGGAGAGGTTCAGGAATTGTCTCTGCTCCTGTGATACAATCTTCCACGTAAAAATCGTTTTTTAGAGTTTCCGTTAATAGCGTTAGTAGTAGCGAATAGCGTACTCTGAACTGTTTGTCTTTTGTGTAGAATATCATTTAATGATTTTCCAAAGGAGGTTACTGCTGATGCGTCAAATACCAATCTTAATTTAGTAGTCTGACTACCAGGTTTGAGAACACAATGATGTGGTATGAAGTAGTGCTTTTTTGGTATACACTTGACCGGAACTTGCTTCATGTGCCCGAAAACTTCATATTCTTTCATAATATGAGTGTATCCTTGTTTTAGTGTTGGATCTTTTTGAAGACGTTTCTCCAGAAATTGAAATCTTCGTAACGCTATGTCATAAGACTCCCCTAACGCTGATGCCTCTTCCACATATGGTAGTCGAACAATTAATCTGTTGTCCTTAGCCACTTGTAGATTTTGGTCGAATTGGTGTTCACATTCCTTGTCCATCGGTGAATAGCAGGGTAATTTTGTTTGAAGGTTATTCAGTTCCCAAAATTTGGCTAATTTTTCATCAACCTTCTCTTCTTCAGTGAGCGTAGCACATGTTGATGGCGATGTTGATGCCTTATTGTGAATTTTTCCCGCGATGATCCATCCAAGTCTGGTATTTTGCAGCTTGGGTAATCCTCCTTTTAGAGACACTTGTCATTTCTTAAGGATTTCGAAGTAGTGCTCGGCCCCTAAAAGGACATCAATCTTTCCTGGTTTTCCAAAGTATGGATCAGCCAAGATAATGCTCTGTGGTAACTTCCACTTTACAGCGCAAACGTTCCTTGTTGGTTGGTCATTGACAATATTAGGCAATACCAATGCTTCCAGTCTAGAGCTCAAATCTCCACAACTTGATTTTAGCATAACATTTATGCGTGCATTGGAAGTGTGGGCTTTCCCTCCAATGCCATTGATTTTTAATATGGATTTTAGCCCTAATATTTTGATAGACCGCTCTGAGATGGCATTTATTTGAGATCCTGAGTCTAGGAGTGCTCTAAATTCGGCTTCTTGCCCATTGTTGCCCTTAATAAAAATTCGGGCAGTGGCTAGCAGTATGTAATTTGACTGCTTTCCGCTTGCGATTGCAGCAGTTGTATTTTCTGCCTTTACCTCTAAGTGTAATAAGGTATTATTCTTTTTATTACACTTGAAGCAATCCTTTTTAGGGCAGAACTGTGCAGTGTGCTCTGGCTTGAAACACTTTACGCAGAGTTTCCGTATCTGTACCCAATTTAAACGCTCTGATGCTGTCCTTTTTAAGAAATCATTGCATTTAAAAATACTATGATTGGGCTTTTTACAGAAATAGCATACATACATGTATTTTGCTTAATTTTTGATTTATCAGCGTTAATTGTTTTAAGGTAGTTTCTCTTAAGCGTCTTCTTTATTATCTGACCTCTTACTGACTGTACTATATACTAACAGGGTTGCCACTTAATTCTAACGATGGTGCTGCCATCTTGTTACATGCTATCTTTTTTTTTTTTTTTTTTAATCAAAACCGTATTTTTTAGGAGGATTGACATTTCTTCCACTTCGTGTTACAGTTTGTGAAATTTCATTCTGTATATTATTTGTTACAATTTTATTTTCTAAATTATTTGGTAAGCTTTCATTTTCAATGCTGCTTTCATTCGCATCTAAGTATAATGAATCGTTTTCACTATTCAACACACATTCATTATTTTCATCTTTATTATCTTTTTTGTTCTTTTGGACTTCTCTTAAGTAGGTATCAATATCTCTAGGAATTTTCTTAAATATACTTTTTTTTATAGTTCTTGGCACAGGTTCAATGTGCTGAATATTAGTTTGTTTTTCTTTATAGAATATTGGAATTATTAATTTTCTATTTCTCCTAAAATTAGAACCTGAATTATCTTGAATAATATATGATCGATCGTTATATATTTTAATAACTATTCCATAACACCATTCAGTTGGTGATTTCTTAAACTTAACTTTATCATTTATTTTTAACATAGGTAGATCTTTAGCATTTTTATCAAAATAGAATTTTTGTTTTTCTTGTTTTTTAATTATTTTTTTCTGAACTAGTTCTTCTGGAATTTTATTCCGCGTTAATAAACTGTTGCTAATTGGTAAACGGGTCTTCACTTGCCTCCCAAAAAATAATTGAACAGGAGCAACGCCTAGATCTGCAATTGGGATTGTGTTATATTCTAAGATTCTATATTTAAAGCTATCAACATCATTAGTTTCATGGCACCGTTTAAGAATGTTTTTAATTATAGCCACACCTTTTTCAGCAAGGCCATTGCTTTGCGGATAACGAGGACTAGAAAACTCGATTTGAACGTTTGCTTCATTAGCGAAATGTTTAAAGTTATATGAATTAAATGGATTGTTATCACATCGAATTATAGTGGGGTATCCGAAGTGATTAAATATAACATTAAGGGCCTTGGTAACTGTTGGAATTGATTTATCTTTAAGAAACTCTGTACAAATGTATCCTGAATAAGCATCTATCAGAGCCAAATAATTTTTTCCTGCGTATTCATATATATCAATACCCACACGATGGAACGGATACTCAGGCGGAGCCGGTTGATTTAATGGTTCCTTTTGATTATTTCTCGTAAATTTTTCGCAAACCCGGCAATTCTGGACTAAATCAATTATATCTCCTCTCATTTTTGGCCAAAAGAATTGTTGATTTCCTCGACTTAGGGTTTTTTCAATTCCCATATGGGGTCCATGTAAAAGTTTTGCAATGACTGGCTGCAACAGGGTTGGTATGATCAATCGATGGTCTTTAAATAGTAGTCCATTTTCATAGTGAAGCTCATCTTTGAATTTGAAAAATATCTGACTTTTTTCATCTAATTTGTGATATCCAGGCCAACCATTTGTAACATATTCTACAATACGACTATAAAAGTTATCCTGTTTTAAAATTTTTTGATAGTGTTCCCAATTATCTTTAGACTGGCATGCATTTCGAGAAATACTGTGGATCATGAACTTCAAGTCTTCTGTGATTATGCTTGTGTTATTTATATTCAGTGAGGCTCTGGAAAGGCAATCAGCCACCAGTAATTCCTTCCCTGGTTTGTAAACGATTTCCATTTGAGCATACCGTAACAAATATATGAACATTCTTTGCAACCTAGGAGTTACATCATCAATATCCTTTTTAACTAGGCTTTCAAGTGGCTTATGGTCAGAATGAACAGTAAACTCCCTACCATACAGAAAGAAATGAAATTTTTCACAGGCAAATACAATTGCCAATAACTCTTTTTCAATTTGGGCCCATTTTTGTTCACTACTGGATAAGGTGCGTGAGGAATAAGCGATTGGAAGATTATTCTGAAGTAACACACATCCTAATCCATCCTTCGATGCATCAGTTTGAACTATTATTTTCTTATTTTCATCAAATAATGCTAGTACTGGTGTAGTTGTTATTGATTTGAGTAAATCATTGAATTCTGATTGATGTTGGTCTTCCCAGTTAAACTGAACATCGTTTCTTGTTAAGTTGCGTAATGCGGCAGTACGTTTTGACAGATTTGGGATGAATTTTCCCAAGTACTTGAGCATTCCAAGCAAACGGAGAACACCCGACTTGTCGCTTGGTTTGGGCATTTTTAAAATTGAGTTAATATATGATTGATCAGGCTTGACCGAATTTTTTGAAATTTCATGTCCCATGAATTTCACTTGATTTTTACGATACTGAATTTTTTCAGGATTAAATGTAATATTATTGTCCATTGCTCGTCCCAACACCAGTTTTAATGCTCTATCATGATCTTCAAGCGTTCTTCCGTAAATTGCTAAGTCATCAAAATAAATATCTACTCCTTGAATATCCCCAAACATTTGAACCATCCTCCTTTGAAACATTTCAGGAGCTGAGTTTATTCCAAATGGGACTCTATTCCATTTAAACCTGCCGAAAGGGGTCATAAAAGTAGTCAGTTTGGAGCTTTCTGCATCCAATTCCATTTGCCAGAACCCATTCCTAAGGTCAAGAACTGTGAAAACACTCATTCCTGAAAGTCTACTTAGTAAGTCTTCTGACTTTGGTATAAGAAAATGTTCTCTTTTTATGCATTCATTTAATGCCTTAGGATCTAGACAAATTCTTAGGGAGCCATTGGGCTTCTCGACTATCTGAATATTATTTATCCAGTCGGTTGGTGTATCAACACGGCTAATAATTGCTTGATTTAACATATTCTGAAGTTCGACTTTAAGTTTATCGTGCAAGCTAAGGGGAATTCTTTTTTTATAATGCAATTTTGGTACTGAACCCTCTTTTAGAGTTATTCTGAATTTATCCGGAAATTTTCCAACTCCCTTAAATAGTTCATAATACATTTCCAGAAACTCTAATTTGCTATCTGGTAGATTATTGAATTTGTTTACATTATATAATCGCTTGATCAATCCAAACGATTCACATGAGTCACGGCCAAGCAAAGGTTCAAACGAATCATCCACAACAACAAATAGGGCTTCATTAATAATTCCTGAATTTATATCAACACATTCCAACAAGACGGTACCATGAACTCTGATATTGTTTGAACTGTAGTCTACTACTTTAAAATTGTTTTCCTTATTAACATGAATCTTTAACTTACGTACAAATGAAACTGGTATACAGTTTATTTCAGCTCCTGTATCTAGCTTGAATTTTATAGACATGTTTTGTATGTGATATTCTTTTGTCCATTTACAATTGGTTCTATTTACTTTGAAGACTTTTACTCTGAAAATACCTATATTGCTTAAGTTTGTACTATTGAATGCATAATCAGATTCACCTTGGTTACTCCATTTGATCATGTCGGCCTCAGGAGCGACATCAGTCCTAGTTGTGACAGACAGCGAGTTTACCAGATTGTCCTTTTTTCCGTAGGCCTTGCAAAACTTCTTGAAGTGACCCTGCCGCCCACAGTGATGGCAAATAACATTTTTAGCAGGGCAGTTCCCGCGGTGGTTTTTATTGAATGGTTGTCCACAATTAAAACAGTTGTTCATGGGTGCCTTTACTTGCCTCTTTGATACAGCATTAACTTCCACAGAAAGTTGCTTACTATCCAGTATTGACTTGTTGATTGTAGCAACTTCAAACGCTTTACATATTTGAATTACCTTTTCCAGGGGTTGGTCGGCTCCATCCAGCAGCCTTAGCTGGAGGTTTTTGTCGTTTACCCCGACAATTATTTTGTCTCGCAAAATGCGTTCCGCATATGAGGTTTGGCAATTGGTGCACTTATATTCACAACATTTAATTTGCGAACGTAGCGTCGTCTCGAATTCCATAAACGGTTGGTTTTCTTTCTGCGCGATAACGTTAAGCTTGAATGCTTCCATGGCTAGATTCCTCTTTGGTAGGCAGTGTTCATCGAAAGCAGATAGGACAGTTGTCAGTTTTAATTGCTGACCCACTGTTGGCGCACTGTCAACAGAGGACCCTGATGCGTTAGTTTCTGCAGCGACGGGCGGACTCCCAAAACAGTCGTATGTCGGAAACAACGTGTTAAATATTTCCAAGCCTTGCTCGCCGACCAGCCATAGGAACGTTGCTATTTTCTCCGGCTCACCTTCAGCGTGTTTCTTAGTGGCCATTAGATATAATTGGAATTGTTGTTTCCATTTCGGCCATTCTTGGGCCAAATTAATTACGTCCAAAACATTTGGTATTTTTGATTCCATTGCGTGCTTTGTTTACCTTTTACTTTGATGATCGTATTTTTATCGATAACTTATCAATTTTTTTTTTTTATGTGAACTTTCCAACACTTTTTTTTTTTTTTTAATTTTGCATGTATGTGTGTATGTCGTGAATGTGCAAACACATGTATGCACACGAACGTTGTCCAAAAATTAATCCCCTTTTTGCAGCTTTTCAGCTTTTTTAGTTTTTTAAAACTGATCTTGATTGCTTTCAACGTGAGAAGCAATATTTATAGTTCCTTTTAAACACTAGGCACTTCCTTAATGCCCTCCTTTCACTTCTGACACCATGTTTTAAGGTAGTTTCTCTTAAGCGTCTTCTTTATTATCTGTCCTCTTACTGACTGTACTATATACTAACAGGGTTGCCACTTAATTCTAACGATGGTGCTGCCATCTTGTTACATTAATAGCTTCGAGTGTCAGGAACCGTCCATGAAAACTAAGAACTCACTGATTGACTGTGTTTGTTTTGTGTTTTGTATAGACTGTTCATACAACACGTGATTTTGGCGATCTAACTTCTTCGTCAAAATACAAAACAAAAGTGGGCCCCATTGGTTTGTCTCTATACCAATGTTATTGAGTGCTGAGAATGTTTCCTTTATATTATCCTGCATTCCTTTAATTGAGTTGTCATCATTACTAGTCGTTGTTGGTTGATCTAGTAATTTTTGAATCAACACGGTACTGAGTACTCTATTGTTATTGAAACGCTCTTCCAGCATAGTCCATGACGTATTTTAGTTGCCTTCCGTTAGGGAAATGTGGCGAATAAGTCTCTCTGCATCGCCAGTAACATGATTTTATAAATACCACATCTTTTGAATGATGGGTATCGTTGTGGCTTCATGAATCATTTTCCTGAACATGTCATGAAATTGTTGCCATTTTAGGTAGTCTCCATCAAATTTCGGAATGGAGACCTTTGGTAGTGGAAGTAAGGTTTGTGACGGTAATAAAGGCTCCATCACTTGTGATATATTTACATCACATGCTGCTTATTTACTGACCACAGCAATCTCGGCCGTAACGTAATTTGTTAGGTTGTAACCGAGATTTACTGGGTCTGCAAACCTCTTATAAATTTGCACATGGATATTTTTAATATCATTCCAATATTGTGCTATTATTGGCTTGTAACCAGCTTGAGTTTCTTTTGTCATCATGTTCATTATGCGCTCAAGACTGTCGAGCAAGTCTCGTCGCTCCTGAATCATGGGTTGAATATCTATTTCGTCTGTTGACAACATAGATTCTGTGTCGATTTCCATGATATGCATCTGCTTCTTGAATATCTCCAAAATTCAATTGCATCGTAATACTTGTCCGTGAAGTATACGTGTTCTACAGTTCCTTGCAAATTTGCTTGAATTTTCTGTTCAATTGCTTGGAACTGTTGTTTATTATTTTCCAACGCTTCAATCCTGTCGCTGAAGTATTTGGCGTTGGTTTTCCGTTCGGCAGGATCCTTCTTGTAATTCCTTATTATGTTCTGGATTTCCTTGCCAATGTTCTGCTGCTGAGATAGCAGATTGGCTATGCTTGAGGATGCCATTGTTGAATTTATTAACTGTTGTCAGAACTTTAAAAGGTATTTTTTCTGATGTGCCTCGACTCACACCGTGTTCTTTCTAACAGTAAAAATTAACAATTGTTTTTTGTTTTATAAGAATTTGTCGCCTAGTTGACTACTTCTTTGGTTCAGCGTCGAAATCCTGAAGCCTTGTCGCCTGGTTGACAACTTCTATAATTCCAGAGTCAGGGGTCAACAAGCTTTTATCGCCTGGTTGACAACTTCTCGTGGTCCTAGTCGGGGGTCACCAAATGTAAAATTAAATTGTAAATTGTATGCCTCAAGTACATGAACCAGTGGCAAATGTTCGCCGCAATAAGTACATCAACAAATTGGGCTTCGGAGAGTGAATACGGCAGAGAATTCTTTCGTACTGATTTTATTCGTTCGTAGCAAGGGTTTATATAGCTCATGTCTTGGATTTTACGAAAATTCATGGTCTATTGTGTTTGTTGGAACGGAAATGTGCGTAACAGGTAGAAGGAGGCATCTCCGACCGAATACTCTATATATATTCTGAATCAGTATCAGTAGCCGAGTCGATTGAGCCATGTCTGTCTGTCCGTCTGTCCGTCTGTCCGGCTGACCGTCTGTCCGTCTGTCTGTCTGTATGAACACCTGGATCTCAAAAAACATAAGAGCTAGAGTCATCAAATTTTATATTTCAGTGTATCAAAGTTTTTTTAACATTTGGACACGCCCCTTCCCGCCTCTGTAAATCAGTAATAACTATTTAAAAACTACAATATTAGCTCATAACCAAAGTTGTATATCTTACATGACAAATACCTTGCAACGGGCGTTATGTGAATAAGTGAGATATGATACGAATTAAACTCACTTTGAACATATATGTTTACGTCGAAACGTAGCCGCCGAGAAGTAGGCAGCATTTCGGCGTAAACAGTGCGAGAAGTCACCAAGGGCTCTCGCACTCTTTTATCCAAAGTATGTTAAGTTAGGCTTAAGCTCAATATGTAACATAAAAAGAAGTTCAGTTGAAAATAAACCAGTGAAGTGAACTCCACGCGCCCCGCATTGTTTCCATTAAATCGAATTGTTTTCGCGTCGGTCAAGTTTTTTCACAGGAAAGTTTTACCCCCATCTACGATCCCCCCAAGAAGGAAGAATCTCATTGCCGCCACCACATTCATTGGTCCTTCGAGCCGGATTTCATCATTTACATTTGGACATCACGTCGCTGGATTTGCATCCCCACGCTCCGCTCGAACCACGATCATCGGCATCTCGTCAGGATCCCCACAGATAAGTACTAAATATTTACTTATTTTATGCGGCAGAGGACTGTGTGTAATTGTTCCTTTGTGAAGAGAAAGATTTTTCTTCTTTCTCCTAACCTCGCAATTTGCGCCACCGGCATCTCTGTATGTACATGTATGTTGCTATATTAGTAAGCACATACTTACTTACAGACGACTGCCTCCTCCGAAAGTTTTCCATACATATATGTACGGAAATACGAATCTCAAATTACACACAGTTTATCCGTCTAATTCCTATTTACAAACCTCTGCCACATATATGTATGTACCTTCTCCTACCCGTTTCGTTTGAACAAAGGTACATACATTCTCCAAATTAATTAAATACATATATGTGTAATATATATGCACATACTTATTACATACTTACGTTGCCCATTAGTACATTGCCAAGGTCCTCACCTCAAGTGGCAATTGTACCTCCAAATCTAACACCAAAAAAAGATAACACTGCATTCCTTTTATATTTATTAAATTTATTTATTAACACATATATTTTGACCGGCAGCAATATTTCGGCTGCACCGGCACAACACACACAAATACTTAAATAATATTAACACATACACATATTCTTATATTAAAATTCTTAAACTAACACACATATTCTATTTTAAAAAAGGGCATTTAACTATCTGCACAACTTTATTTAATAAAACAAAGAAATAATAAAATATTTCTTTGTTTACCTTTTCACCTAGTGATCGCAGTTTGCCTTAGTGATCGCAGTTCGATCACAATCGACCGACCGCCACTTTTTTCTATTCACTCAGTGTTATCGTTCCAGGGCTGCACTAGCTCAAATATTAAAATATCACTTAGTGGGCAACCGTGACTTTTAAAGTCACTTTTTATTCCTTTATCGTCTCATTGTGCACTGTGTTGTGTATTACAAAGCGCTGCAACATTGCAAAAATTATCGAATATATTTTCCTCCGTCTGAGAAAATATATCCTAATAATAAATAATTATTTATTTATTTTTTACAATATAATTTATTATTTGTAAATAAATTATATTGCGTCTTTTTCTCAGAATTTCACGCTGAGTATAATAATTGTTCCGATAATTATTATTACTCAATAAAATATATCGATATTTATAAAATAATATTTATATTATTTTTTTTTTGCAACGTTTTTCCAAAAAGTGTTGCCTTGTAATATACCAACATATTCCACGCTCAACCAGATTCGATAAAGTTTCCGATCGATTTGTTTAATAGTCTTGTTTAGTGTTTAAACAAAAATTCTGTTCGTCCAATTTTCTACGCTCTTCTCTTTCACGTTTCTGCTTCCGTCACCAGCGTCAATTGCATTTTTCTCGCTTTTTTGAAAGCCTGTTATGCCAATTGACAGTAAAGACACCAAGAAACACCTTGTTGTACCCACGACTAAGCACAGACGCTCCAGCTCTCTTCCAAGTTCCCTTCTTGGTAGAACACCTTCTCCCGCCACATTGCGGAAAGCTTTAACTCCGGCCACATCCAAGGTTAGTCAGGTGCCAAAAATTTCGGTGCACACTCCTCCAGTTACTCGTTCAGTTGGTCATCAGATTTCACTGGCAATAAAAATGGCACTCCAAGAGTTCATAAACGCTTCTGATAAGCTCACGCAGTTCGAGGCTAGGATTCAAAATTCTCCTACATCCTCACTTCACACTCACAGAGTGCGTCTTGAGCAGCTTCGCTCCATATGGACTGCCATAGAACTCAAGTATGAGCTCTGTTCCAACGCACTGTCTCAAACGGAGACGAATGCTGCGGACAAGATCGCCATGCAAATGCGGTATGACCACTGCTACTCCTTATACGAGGAAACTGCCTCTCAGTTAAATGAGAGTATAGAGACCGCAACGGCTCCCACTCCAGCACCTGCAACAGCACAAGTAGCCTTCCACCCACGAAGCTACCGGTCACCACCTTTCGATGCTGAAGTTTTCAGCGGTGATTACCTTAAATGGCCAACTTTCCGTGATC
Source organism: Zaprionus vittiger (assembly GCA_018904025.1). Taxonomy (NCBI): domain Eukaryota; kingdom Metazoa; phylum Arthropoda; class Insecta; order Diptera; family Drosophilidae; genus Zaprionus; species Zaprionus vittiger. The sequence continues at coordinate 58,249 of JAEIFQ010000999.1, forward strand.
TCTTCACAGCGGTCTACATTTCCGATCCCGGCCTAAGTCAGATCGAGAAATTATTCCATCTTAATGCGAAGACCAGCGGAGAAGCGAAGGCAATCGTATCCAAATCCCCTCTCACGAATGAGGGTTTCTCGTCTGCTTGGAAGAACCTGACGGACAGGTTCGAAAATAAGAGGCTGTTAGTCAACAGCCAACTTAGAATCCTTTTCAACCTTCCGTCAGTTCCTCACGAGTCTGGAGCCGCCGTCCAAGTCCTTCAAAGCACTATTCAAAGTTGCTTAACGGCTCTAGACCACTCCAAAATCAGCACAGAGAACTGGGATTGCCTTCTTGTCTTCCTATGCTCGTCTAAACTCCCAAGGCTGACGTTGTCACTTTGGGAGCAGTCAGTACAAAACAAGGCTGAAATTCCGTCGTGGAAGGAAATGTCCGATTTCCTTTCAGAGCGCTATCGCACATTGGAAGCGATAGAGGACGTACAACCTAGTACAAGCGCACAGACAAGTCCCAAACCTGCTCGAAAAGAGCCTCCTACGAGGAAGGTCAACTCTTTTGAGACAAAGGTTGTAGGCAAACCACAAACCTGCAAACTTTGCTCAAAGGAGAACCATCCTATACGTCTGTGTCCGCGCTTTCTCCAAATGGCTGTTGATGAAAGGTCCAATTTCATCAAACAGCAGAAGTTGTGTCTGAACTGCTTTGCAAGAGGACATATCCTTAAAGACTGCACGAGTCAACATAACTGTTTCACGTGCAAGGGTCGCCACAATACACTCCTGCATCGTGGCACCCCTCCTACTGCGCCCTCTTCAGCAGATTCTGCACCAACTCCCAATTCTAATATACAGTCCACTCCTTCAACGACTAGTATTCAGAATTACTTCACGGCGAACACACAAGGTGTTCTTCTCGGCACTGCTCTTATAAATGTTTGCCATTTGGGCATGACTTATAAGGCACGTGCACTGATCGATCCAGGATCAGAGGCTACGTTCATTTCCGAACGGATGTTTAACATCATACAGCCCTCCTACCAAGCCGTGCAAGTTCAAGTAGCTGGCTTAAATCAAGCCATCTCAGCCAATCCACAAAAGTTGTGCCACTTCCAGATTGGCTCCCCGATCATTCCCAGGTTACAGATAAAAACTGAAGCCTTTGTTCTTCCCCAATTGGCAGGTAACCTTCCATCCTACTCAATTTCCAAGGATCTTTTGAAGGACCTGCCAAACCTCCAACTCGCTGATCCGCATTTCCACCAGAGCTCTCAGATAGACGTGCTCCTAGGAGCCGATATTCTCCCATCCATCATGAAGAGTGGCTCTGTATCCAAAATTTGTGGAACTTTGCTCGGTCAAGAGACCATATTCGGCTGGGTCCTCACTGGACCAGTATCCAAGTCAAATCTTACGACCATTTCCTCCTTTACAACGAGGATCAAGATCAGCACAGAACAAAGGCTTGATGATCTTCTCACCAAGTTTCCGGTTGCGGAAGATCCACCAGCCAAGCTGGTAAAAGTTTGTAACTCAGAGTGTGAAAACAACTTTCTTTCCACTACTTCCAAAGAGGGCAGATGTGTCGTTACTCTCCCATTAAAAAATCCTGAAACCTTCGAATTAGGACATTCAAGGTCCATCGTACTCGCTCAGTTTCTCAAGAACGAATGTCGTTTAAAGAGGAACTTTCCTTTAAAAGAGCAGTACGACTCCATTATTCAGGAGTATTTAGATTTAGGCCATATGAGGCCAGTCTCTCCAAGTAACGACTACAACATTACGAAAGTTTGCGTTGTTTTCAACGCCTCCAGTCCGTCCTCCAATGGAAAGAACTTAAACTCCGATCTGACCGATTTCCTCGAACTAGAGGAAACGAGCGTAGCAAAGACTCTAAGTATACGCTGGCAAGCAAATACGGACGAGTTTCTCTTTGCCCCCTCCGAAGTTATATATATATATAAGTTATATATATATATCCAATTTATATATATTATATTTACATGTATATACACATATAATATATATATTTTGTATCCACCTTGTTTCCAGATTAGTGAGATGGCACCACCAAAGGCACACACACCAGCAAAGACCAAAGGAGTGAACTCCTTTCGATGCCGAGTCTGCAGGGGAGTCCACGCCCTCAAGAAGTGCCAACGATTCCTGCGTCTGGCTGCGGAGAAGCGTCTTCGGGCAGTATTGATCAACAAATACTGCCCGAACTGCCTTGCCCATGAACACTCCAAGGGTTCATGTCGCAGTGGCGGCACTTGTCGCACATGCGGCGAGGGCCACCACACGCTTCTCCACCTTCCACTCACCTCTCAACCCGAGAAGCAGACCACCTCGCCACCCGTACCGCCTCTTCCACCTTCGGAGTCCCTGGCGACATCCCCTTCTGTGGCGATCAGCATGATGCCGACCGCCATAGTAAACCTGGACACGGACGGCAAAATTTTCGAGGTGCGCGTGCTGCTGGACGCTTGCAGCCCATATAGCCGCATGCCCACCTCATTGGCACAGGCCTTTGGCCTTTCCGCCGAAAATGGGTTTTGCCGCGCCTTGTTTAGGTCAAGGGCGTCGCCAGAGTTCTCCATCCTAGTGACTCTGAAGATGGAAGATGTGCAAATAAGGACTCCGGCACAAAAGGTAAATAAGGAGCTCCAAACCAGCTATCCGGGCATTACGCTGGCGGACTCTCGGTGCCATGTGCCAAGCAGAGTCTCCATTGTTCTGGGGGCCGACGTCTACGGAGACGTACTCCTTCCAGGGCTGGTTCCATCCCACGGTGGACTACCGTTGGCCCAGAACACTCTGTTCGGCTGGGTACTTTCCGGTGTCTTCAAGACATAGTCCGCCAGCGCCCCTCAAGCCCCTCCAGCGGCCCTGCTGCCTCCATAAAGATCCCGGCCCCATCTATTTGCAATAGTATTGCAAGGGGGGCGGGATGTTTACGTCGAAACGTAGCCGCCGAGAAGTAGGCAGCATTTCGGCGTAAACAGTGCGAGAAGTCACCAAGGGCTCTCGCACTCTTTTATCCAAAGTATGTTAAGTTAGGCTTAAGCTCAATATGTAACATAAAATAAGCTCAGTTGAAAATAAACCAGTGAAGTGAACTCCACGCGCCCCGCATTGTTTCCATTAAATCGAATTGTTTTCGCGTCGGTCAAGTTTTTTCACAGGAAAGTTTTACCCCCATCTACGATCCCCCCAAGAAGGAAGAATCTCATTGCCGCCACCACAATCAATATATACTTTGGCATACCGAAGTTCAAATAATAGTAAGTAACAGAATTGGTTCAGAATGCAGTGACATAAAGTCTAATATTGGAGATTTCGAACTGAAATTTGGTATATAAGTTAAGCAAGGCTATTTCTTGCCTGTGTTGCTACGGTTCCCTAGTAAGTGTATGGAGCATTCCAAGTGTTCATGTGTGTCGTCCGCTTGTTCTGTAGATAAGTTCCCCAAATGAAGTCAAGGGTTGTGTTAAAGAACTGTTTTCATTGGCTTTCTAATTAATTTTAACAATTGATGGTTAACCGGATTAGAGATTTATTCGGATTACAATTGTGATTTTGAGAGCTTATGCTGCACGTCTAATGTGGCTGACAGTAGGCGATGGAAGGGGAAGAACTAGCGATGATTCCCAGGATATCGATTACAGATTAATATCTAGCAAATTAAGATTTAAGTAAATGTGATTGGCAAATTCAAGGGTTGCCAGATCTCCATAAATGCCTTCAAGCGTCGGTGCTGGTTTTCTCCAGAGCTCCGGCTCCGGTGCCGAATGCGGCGTTTGCATCCAGCGGGGGGAGCGCGTGTAAGAGCGGCGGTCAGTAGGGGAGGGGGGAAGATACTTAGAGAGAGTTCATAACTTAAATATCAGCAAGATAATAAATTATATATTTATTTAAATTATAACTTATTATTATATTATATATTTACTATTTATTATTATTTTTTTTTAAATTTATTCATATTATTTATTTTAGTTAGTTTTATTAATTATTATTTTTCTTATGCCTCGCCAACGACAATCTGCTGTTCAAAGAGCGGCTAAACAGAGGCGTAGAAATATATTGAATAGGGAGCAAGAGCATTATTCTCAGGCTGAAAATGCCTGAGAAATGTTGGAACCCAGAGAGATCGTAGAGCCAATACACAGTTTAGGGAAAGTGAGCCAATAGGAGATACTGCAGCACAAAATTTAGAAATAAGAGAAGACATAAGAGTAGAAGATACAGGGGGGCTTAGTAATTTACGTAGATCGACGCGCATACGCGAAAGTGCACTGCAGGTAGATATTCCAAATAGAAGACAGGGTCCGATTGAAGTGGACAATCGGCAGAGGGAGAGAATAGCTGATAGATTGCCCAGAGCATCACGTAGACGGGCTACGAACTACGGACAACTGAGCAGGAATCAGACACACAAAATAGAAGGCAGAGACGGACTGTAGCGGACTATCGGCAGGCGGAGAGGGAGGACGATAGATCACGTAGATTAACTCGCAGACAGGATACTGACGCACGTACAATTGAACAGCGGACTAACACACAAAATAGAAGACAAAGACGGGAAAATGGGGACTATCGGTCGATAGTTCACGTAGATCTACTCGCAGACGGGATACTGACTCACGGACAACTGAACAGCGGACTAACACATAGAATAGAAGACTGAGGCGGGCAGATTGGGACTATCAGCAGGCGAAGAGGGGGGCCGATAGATCACGTAGATCTACTCGCAGATGGGATACTGACGCACGGACAACTGAACAGCGGACTAACAAACAGCATAGAACACAGAGGCGGGCAGATGCGGAAAATCGGCAGGCGGAGAGGGGGCCGAGAGATCACGTAGATCTACTCGCAGACGGGATACTGACGCACGGACAACTGAACAGCGGACTAACACACAGAATAGAAGACAGAGGCGGGCAGATGGGGACTATCGGCTGATTGAGAGAGGGGCCGATAGATTACGCAGATCAGCACGACGACGAAACCGTACGATTAGGGCTTTAGAACAGAGGCGCAATACACATCTTAGAACTGTTATTCGTTCAGATGTTGAGCGTCGCATATTAGAAAGGGAGAGAGATACTTTGAGTAGGTAGTTAGGGACAATCTAGCAAGAAGGATTGTCTATCAAGCTCTTGACAGTCGAAGTGCCAGACTTTTAGAGCGTCAAGCTATTACTGACTCTTTAAGACGTCTGAGCTTAAGAGTCAGTCAATATTGGAGTCAAAACAGATAAGCAGATAATGAACGAAATGCAGACCGTATGAGACAGGAACGTTTAAATAGCTTTGAAGACAATTCACCCAGTTTAACAAGACTAGAAGCCTATATAGGAAATTTTAATAGAATGGTTAAACTGGGTCCTGATCAGGTTTGCCTTAGTTGTAAAGGCCTTTGGTTTCCCTTTCAGCTTACCAAGATGACAAGGGTTTTTATTGAAAGTAGAAATGAGTTTAGTGCAGATATTTTCAGTCTTTGCAGTCAGTTCCCATCTTCTGACGAAACTTTTCAATTTTGCAATACCTGCAGCCGTAACATTAAAGCTGGTAGAAAGCCAAAATTTTCTATTGCAAATGGCTTAGATTTCCCAAACTTTCCCGAATGTCTCAAAGGGCTTACTCCTTTAGAGGAGCGACTTATATCACCACGACTTCCATTTCGTTACCACCAGCTTTCCACGAAGCTGAGGTTGTACAGCTTCACCTCAGGCGTAGGATGGAATATAGCCATGATTTCGTGGGAGAAACCATCAGACCAATGAAAATTTCAGATGCTATTAGATTCCTCGTAGATAGTAAGCTTTATAAAAAACACAATGTAGTTTTTAATGAGCAGTGGTTTTCAATTTCGATTCCGATACTGTTCCATTTTTAGCTTCTCAGGCAGATGCAGAGTAAGTAAATAATATGGTTCAAGAATTTCAAAGACCACTTAATCCAAATGAGGATATTGAAATTGAGGAGCTCAATCCGGGGGGTCAAGAAACTGTGCTCGAAAATAATCAGGTTGCGAATGTTGCGATGCAAACAAACATAATTGCTCCTGGCGAAGGCCAAAGACCCCTCGATATGATTCTGGATGCTGATTCAGAGGATTTAGCGTTTCCAACAATTTATGCAGGCGTCAAACGCAAGACTTGTCAGACTTTTACAACCGTAGTTAGATCTGAACTTAGGAATTTTGATAGGAGAGGTTGTAGAACTGATAAGTTGTTCTTTAATTACAAAAAGTTAGAGCTCCTTCAAATTAGGAATAATACTTCCATATACTTAAAAAAGCATAGCTCATCTCGAGCTATTACTGCCTCTAACGCCTTAAATGAGGATCAAATTGATAGTTTAATGCGTCACGATGACGCTTATAGAGTTCTTAAAGGTTTTAGAACGTCTCCTGCTCATTGGGAAGCAGAAAAAAGAAGGTCATGGCAATGATCCGACAATTCGGTCTGCCAACCTTCTTTATTACATTGTCTGCTGCTGAAAGTAGGTGGGGGGAGCTCCTTGTCATACTCAAAAGAGTTGTGGACAAAGAAGAAGTTACGGAAGAGAAGGCACTTGGGTTGACTTCAAACGACAATGTTTGACTGATTCGTACCGACCCGGTAACATGTGTAAGGTATTTTGACAATCGTTGGAGGCAATTGTTTTAAGTTTTGAAAAAAGAACAGGGTGTTTTTGGAGGACACAACGTTGTGTTGTAATAGTGGAGAGTTGAGTTTCAACAAAGAGGTTTACCTCATATCCACGGATTGTTTTGGCTGAAAGTGGACTTTGAGAATGAATCTTCAATTCCTCCAGTTAGTTATCGATCAGTTCGTTACCACAGATGTAACAAATTCAGAGCTCGCTCCATTCATAGCACAAGCACGGACGTTCATGCCAACGTGAATTGGGAGGAAACTCCTATTGTCGCTTTGGTATTCCATATTTTCCAATGCTCCAATCTGAAAATCTAAAGCCTCTTCCCCGAAGAGACTGATAATTATTATTATTATTCCCTTTATCGAGAAAATTTAAAAAAAAATACAGAACGTATTAAACTTCACATTCGATTCTGAAACTATCAGTCACTTGAGCATTTTTGAACATTTTTTATCTCACACTCAAGTGAACCTTATTTACGAGGAATATGTATATGCTCTTAGATCTGGCTTAAAAAAGCCACAAATTTTTCTGAAGAGAAGTTTTAATGCCATTTGTACAAATGCATACAATAAACATATTCTCGGAATGCAAAGGGCCAATATTGATATTCAATTCATTTTGGACCCTTATGCTTGCTGCAGCTATATAATTAATTATATAAACAAGTCCCAAAGGGGTATTTCCAAACTGATGAGTGACGCAGTGGACGAGATCCACAATAGAAATTTCACAGTCAGACAAAAGTTGCAATATATTGGTAATAAATTTATTTCTGGCACTGAGATTTCTGCTCAGGATGCCGCCTATTGCTGTCTAGTCATCCCATTGTCTTAGGCTAGCAACGGAGAAGCCTATATAAATACTTCATTGCCACAGCATAGGGTCAAAATGCTTAAACCAAAAGAGCAACTTCTAAATATGGCCCCCGATTCAAAGGACATATTTGTAGTCGGATTGATTGAACATTACGTTCAAATTATACATATGTCGACCAGAGCAACTCGTCAGGATTCTGTCAATGAAGATGTTCATGTCAATGAAGTCATAGATGGTGCGCCTCTTCCTCTTCTTGATGGCAGTGGTTTTGTTAGGGAACGAACAAAGCCAAAAAATATTCGATTTAGGAGTTTTAATATAAATAGAGATAGGCCCAACTATTTTAGGGAGCTTTTAATGCTCAATTTGCCTTGGAGGGACGAACAGGAAGAATTAATTGACAGAAATTGCGAAGGTGTATATAGCGAAAATGAGGATTTAGTTAGGAATAATCTTAAGAAATATAATATATTAGAAGATTTAGAAGACGCGCTTAGAAAGGCCATGGAAATGGAAACTAACATTGAGGATAGGACAGGTGAAGCAGGTCAGGAAGATGATGAGTTTAGAGTGTTAGGCTTACCAGAAATAAGTTCTCAACTAAATGTTTTAAATGTGAATGGCAACGGTGATCCAAATCTTGATTCAGAAGAAACTATTCACGTAGTCAAACTTACGCCACTAATATCGACTGAAAATTTGTCCAGAATTGTTCAGTCGCTTAATATTAAGCAGAAAACCTATTTTACCCATGTTTTGCATAATTCCCAGCAAAACAAGGTATATTATGAGTGTCGGCGGAGCCGGGGTCGGCAAAAGTCGGCTTATTTCAGCCATTTTTCAGTCCCTCTCCCAGTTGTATAACCGTAGGCCTGGATGCGATCCATCAACTGCCAAAATTCTTTTGTGTGCTCCCACAGGGTAGGCAGCTTTCGGAATAGGGGCTCTACTCTTCATTCAATGTTTTCTTTTCCAATAAACCAATCTGGGACCGCATTTAAAAACTTGGGACCTGACTTATTAAATACCCTCCGTTCAAGATTTATTGATCTTAAACTTTTGATTATTGATGAAATATCAATGGTCGGAGCAAAAAGTTTTCAATTCCATTCCAATCAGCAAGTTTCAATTGATCGTAACCAATTCCCAGTTATACCTGCATAAGGTATAACAATACACAAAAGTCAACGAGCAACTGACAGCAAAGTAGTGGTCCACACAACTTCTCGTATGAGTCGTGAGGCTTTGTATGTTGCTTGCAGTAGAGCTACAAATGCTGCAGGCCTTTTCATTGTTGGGGGTTTCGTGCCCCAAAATTCAGACTCCCAGTCACCAGTCGAGCAAGAGCTTTGAATATTAAGAAGCGAAAAACTCCTAAATTCTCACTATGACTGTCTATTCAAAGACAATTGGTTTACTGTACTCTTCCATAATACCGAAAGTTTGCATTGTCATATTAGCGACATTCGCTCTGATCAACTAATGCTCCGTGCAAGTCTTCTTTGTTTCGTAGAAGCTTCCATTTTCTCAAATGAAATATTTGAAATACCTGGCTTAACACAAGTTGTACGGCTAGATTGTGAGTCAGTAGCCAACAGAACACGACCAAAAAGAGACATTCTTATTTTCATAAAAAATGAACTATTTGAGAATGTTAGTCTTTCTTTACAGGTCGATTTTATAATGATCCCGATCATTTATCTTCAGCAGTTTTTGAGTATGTCGTATTAAAATAAAAGTGTTTAGGGTTCCTTATAATCTATAAGTCTCCAGCATATCCATTGCAAAAGTTCGAAGCAGAATTTGAGAACTAATTTTTGAGGTTTAGTATAAATAGAGATAGGCCCAACTATTTTAGAGAGCTTTGATTGCTCAATTTGCCTTGGAGGGACGAACAGGAAGAATTAATTGACAGAAATTGCGAAGGTGTATATAGCGAAAAAGAGGATTTAGTTAGGAATAATCTTAAGAAATATAATATAATAGAAGATTTAGAAGACACGCTTAGAAGGGCCATGGAAATGGAAACCAACATTGAGGATAGGACAGGTGATGCAGGTCAGTAAGATGATGAGTTTAGAGTCTTAGGTTTACCAGAAATAATTTTTTAAATTTTTAAATTTGAATAGCAATGGTAATCAAAATCTTGATCAAAATTCAGAAGAAACTATTCACGTAGTTAAACTTCCGCCACTAATATCGGCTGAAAATTTGTCCAGAATTGTTCAGTCGCTTAATATAATATTAAGCAGAAAACTTATTTTACCCATGTTTTGCATAATTCCCAACAAAACAAGGTATTTTATGAGTCGGCTTATTTCAGCCATTTTTCAGTCCCTATCACAGTTGTATAACCGTAGGCCTGCCAAAATTCTTTTGTGTGCTCGGAATAGGGGGTTCTACCCTTCATTCCATGTTTTCCCTTCCAATAAACCAATCTGGGACCGCATTTAAAAACTTGGGACCTGACTTATTAAATACCCTCCGTTCAAGATTTATTGATCTTAAACTTTTGATTATTGATGAAATATCAATGGTCGGAGCAAAAATGTTTTCACATTTAGATAGCCGTCTTTAACAGATTTTAGATAACAGAGACTTACCATTCGGAGGGATCTCTGTTATTGTTTTCGGCGATCTCAGACAGCTTAGTCCTGTTGGAGATCGTTGGATTTTAAATAAATGAGCGGGCCAAGTGCCCGCATTCCTTAGAGCGTTCTTGGACGCCAATTTTCAAAACGATAAAACATTTTTAATTCCATTCCAATCAGCAAGTTTCAATTGATCGTAACCAATTTCCAGTTGTACCTGCAGAAGGTATAACAATCCACAAAAGTCAAGGAGCAACTGACAGCAAAGTTGTGGTCCACACAACTTCTCGTATGAGTCGTGAGGCTTGGTATGTTGCTTGCAGTAGAGCTTCAAATGCTGCAGGCCTTTTCATTGTTGGGGGTTTCGTGCCCCCAGTCGACCAAGAGCTTAGAATATTAAGAAGCGAAAAACTCCTAAATTCTCACTATGACTGTCTATTCAAAGACAATTGGTTTACTGTACTCTTCCATAATACCGAAAGTTTGCATTGTCATATTAGCGACATTCGCTCTGATCAACTAATGCTCCGTGCAAGTCTTCTTTGCTTCGTAGAAGCTTCCATTTTCTCAAATGAAATATTTGAAATACCTGGCTTAACACAAGTTGTACGGGTAGATTGTGAGTCAGTAGCCAACAGAACACGACCAAAAAAAGGCATTCTTATTTTCATAGAAAATGAACTATTTGAGAATATTAGTCGTTTTTTTACAGGTCGATTTTATAGTGATCCCAATAATTTATCTTCAACAGTTTTTAAGTATGTTTTATTAAAATATAAGTATACAGGGTTCCTTATAATCTATAAGACTCCAGCATATCCATTGCCAAAGTTCGAAGCAGAATTTGAGAACTTATTTTTGAGGTTTCCATTTTTAGGTAGTCATTCCATAGTTTTAGGAGATTTTAACATGTGCTTGCGATCTCTCAGAGGGTGTAGTAGTAGAATTTTTAACTTTTTTGGAGCTGAGAATATGAGTCTCTCTTAGATTTGACATCGTCTACAACCAATTTGAATACTCATATTGATTGGGCGATGTCAAATATTTCAGAAGGAAGGTTCAATGCGCGCACATATGAGACCGTATATAGTCACCATAGTGGTGTTTTAGTTAATGTTGCAAGTTTAGATATATTATTTATAATTATTTAAAAATAATATTATGTAAATTAAAATTATTAATACATACATTCTATATTAGTTATTTATTTTATAACTAAAATATATTGTGTTATTTATTTTATTATTATGTTTCATTTAATTTATACTAAGTATTATATTATATTATACTTTATTAATTAATTATATTATATTTTATTTTATTTTAATGGTGTGGCTTGTGACAAATGCCTGATTCCGGTGCCAGTGGATTGCTGTTGAGGAGTTGCTGATTGTTGTTTGGAGTTGATGGTTGATGTTGTAAGTCTGGAGTAGATACAGAGATGCCTACATCAGATTGCAGTAGCAAAAGGTTTTTGCTGTTGAGGTATGCTGGTTGTTACTGTGCTGGAGTTTAGCGTAGTGGTGTTATTATTGTATTGTATAATTTATTTATTTATTTCATTTTAGGTGCGCAATATTTTTTATTAAATATTAGTTTTAAATTGATGTTTTTGTTATATATTGTTGGTTTCATTTTATTTAATTAGTTTTTTTAATTTAGCAGAATGCTCTAACAGGATGCTGTTAAATCAGCTGTTGTATTGTGAGGCGCCATCTATTGGAAATGTTTAGGAATTAGTGCTCGTTTGTTACCGATGATTGGGTGGCTGAACGGTTGCATTGTATGTTAACAGCTGTGTTATGCTAGTGTCATCTCTTGTTTACATTTATGAATTGGCTCATTTTGGTATGAAATTGTTAATGTTTTAATTACTTTGGTTTAATTTAGTGTAAAGTTTAGGTAATTAGATTGCGTAGTGTGTTGGTGTTTGAGTGTGCATGTATAGTGCGTGTAGTTTCTGTATTAAAGTTGGGCAGTTGCGCGTGCACGGTCGGCGTATCTGCGTTAGTAAGTTTATTCGGTGATATTAATTACTTGCGTTTGTGCTGCTGTTAGAAAGTGTATTAAGTTTGCGCATTCAGCGTGGTGTATTCATTTTTGTTGAGTTGTATTGTGAATTGGTTTAAGATTTTGATGATGGGTGGCGGTGGCAGATGGATTGTGTGGCTGTGTGTGATAATCAGCGGCGTTGCATGTGTGTGGGTGTGTATGTGTGTGAGTTGACTGTGTTGAGGTAGGTAAGGGTATTGGGTATTTAGTGTAGAGTATTTAGGTTGTTAACTTTTTTTTAGTGATTGAGCTGTTTAATATTATATATTAGGTTGTCAAATATCCCTTCCGCTTTTTTGCTCTTCATTCAATGCTTTATAAAAAGTGTTACAGTGATCGGATTTAGTTAAAATATGCGCCGTTTTGTTCGATGATCTATTTCCATCTTCATTATACCCCCCTCGTAGAAACCACCCTTCTTATTTGCGAAGAACTCGGACAGCCACTTTTCACAACCCTCTTTTGAGTCCAACTTTACACTACCAAGAGCGTTCGCGATGGACAGGAACAGGTGGTAATCACTTGGCGCTACGTCCGGGCTATATGGTGGATGCGATAAAACCTCCCATCCGAGCTCCCGTAGCTTCTGACGAGTCATCAACGAAGTGTGTGGTCTGGCGTTGTCGTGGTGGAACACTGCACCCTTCCTGTTAGCCAATTCTGGACGCTTCTAGTCGATCGCCTGCTTCAAGCGGTCCAGTTGTTCGCAGTAGATGGTAGAATTAAGCGTCTGGCCATATGGAAGCAGCTCATAGTGGATGATTCCCTTCCAATCCCACCAAACACTCAGCAAAACCTTCCTGGCCGTCAATCCCGGCTTGGCCACTGTTTGGGACGATTCACCGGCCTTCGACCACCACCGTTTTCGCTTGATATTGTCGTATGTGATCCATTTTTCGTCGCCAGTCACCATCCGTTTCAAGAATGGGTCGAGTTCGTTCCGTTTCAGCAGCATATCGCAGGCGTTGATTCGGTCCAGAAGGTTTTTTTGCGTCAAATTATGCGGCACCCGAACATTAAACTTTTTTTTGTATCCAGCCTTCTGCAGATGGTTCAAAATGGTTTGGTGACTAACTCCCATCTCCTAGGCGATGTCACGAGGTGCCATATGCTGGTCTAACTCGATGTATTCCATGATTTGATCGGTATTTGTCGTCACAGGTCTTCCGGCGGCTGGCTTATCCATGGTGTCGTTTTCACCGGCTCTGAATCGTCGAAACCATTCCTCCGCGGTTCGAAGTGATAGAGTACCATCCCCCAAAACAACATTAATCTCACGGAACGTTTCTCTAGCGGATTTGCCTTTAACGAAGGAAAACTTTAAAATATCGCGATTTTCGGCGTTAGTGAACTCCATGTTTTCACGTCTATAACTGTTGAACGCAATATCCAAACTAATCATGCATAGCGTTGTTTTGTAGGTTATGTCAAGACCTTTTAAATTATGTATAGTGTTGCCAGATACGAGCTCTGTAGCGCTTTGTACATAGCCGCGAAATTCAAAAGACAAAAAAGCGATATTTGACAACCTAATATTTAATCCAATATATTTTCTAGGTGGATGCCATGAAGTCCATGTTGGTGAAACGATTGTCCGTATTGATTTTTATGCAGGATATGCTGCATGCTGGTGGATTTAAGGTAAGTATATTTTGTTGGTTTGATTTTGTTAAGAGTTGATTCTTTGTGGAACAGTATTTCAGGTACGGCTGCAGGTATGGTAGGAGTCCCAAATGGCCTTCCTGAAGTTGGTGCTCTTCGAATGTTTGTTTGTTTGGTTTGTTTAGTAATTTATGGGTGTGGTTTTTGTTGTAATTAGTCATTGATTTTTGTTTGAATTTCAGATGTTGCAGAGGATGTGGTTGAACATTGCTGGAGTAGGTGTTCTTGGAATGTTGGCTAGGTATGTAGAGACGTATTATGTGGATCTAGTTAATATTGTAGTGCTGGCTTGTGTTAGCTTGTGATGTTTTATGTTTGTATATTTCGGATGAATGCTCATTATTATTATTTAAATGACCACAAGTTTGCTTGTGTATGTGTTATAGTATTGTATTATTTAATTAGTTGGTTTGGACGTGTGTATTGTTGCTTGATTGCTTTGCTTGTTTAAATAATATATTTTTGTGGTTTTGATTCGTTGTGCTTCTCTGCTCTTTTGTTGGTTTGCTTATTTACTATTGATATTACTTATGACAATTAATTATAACTCTAGACATGAACTTAGATTAGTTACAGAAGTTTTACTTATTTTTTAATGACCAACAATTGATTGTATTGGCCCTTTTTTTTCTGTTTTTTTTATCTTTTGAATGAGACTGAGTATTATATATATTTAGTGGCAAGATTTTAATTTCTTTGGTGTATGTATGACTATTTTGGTTTATTTCTTATGTTGGCCTTTTTTCATTTCTCTTTTTTGATTAATTTTATAATTTTTTTAGTGATAGCATATTTTTCTTTACTCTTTTTTGTGTATAAGAATTGTTTATTGTCAGTTTATGTATAGTTTAATGGTGTAGTTATTTTAGTATTTTAGATTTATATAAGCAGGTAGGTTGGGAGGAAAGTTAGTATTATTATTTGATTTTAATAATTTGATAAAGCTCAATATCAAGTTATTTTTTTAAATTTGTTGTTATGTGTTGGGTTTGGGGTTAGTAATATTGCCCAATGGACACTGTAATAAGCCGTCGTTGGTGTTGTGTAGTCAGCTATTAGATTTTGCTGTTTTGTATTTTGTGTGGTATATGTTAAAAGAGTATGTGGTATTTATTTTGATTATTATTGTGTTTATGTTTAATATGTTGTTGTTGTTTAATAGTGTTGGCCCTGTTTTAAATTAATTTGGTATTTATATATATTGTGAGGAGTGGCAGACTGCTGCAAAGTCAGCTGATCAGTTAAGTGGCGCCATCTGTTAAATTAAATTGTTAATTGTATGCCTCAAGTACATGAACCAGTGGCAAATGTTCGCCGCAATAAGTACATCAACAAATTGGGCTTCGCAGAGTGAATACGGCAGAGAATTCTTTCGTACTGATTTTATTCGTTCTTAGCAAGGGTTTATATAGCTCTTGTCTTAGTAGATAGATATTTGCTTAGGTCTAAATATAATGATATGAGTACAATAAACATTTATTACTTATCTAGGGAAGTGTCCTAAAACTATATAAGTTGATAACATATATTTATGGCATGCAGATGGTGCGAAAACATGTGTCTGCATGCATGCTAGTAAGGGTCATGCAGCCCTTTCTTATCTTGTCTTGTTGATAGCAGCGCATCTGCCATATCTACTGCAGCGTACGATTTTCTGCTAAAATCGTACATCCACCCGGCCTTTGAACGTCTGTTCAAAATTCGTTGATGTTGATTCTAAATTGATGTGGAGTTTTTCCGGGTGGTGAGGTTGGGCTCGATCGATTGGTTGAGGTCCTTCCTTTATGCCATTTGAAACTACGGGAAATCCTTCTACCAAGCCACACTTTCCAACTACCTAAGGTAGTGGCACCCATTGAACATAGTGTTCAATCAGGTCTTCCTTCTTTAATATCGTGTTAGGTCGAGCTGTAGTTGTTTTATTGGCTTCTGTCACGTCTCCAAAACGAGCGAATGATGAATGAGTAATCGTTTTTATTGTGTCTTGACTAGTCAAAGTCATCATTGAATTTCGAAGTGTGCATCCAGCCGTTATACTTATTATTCCAGCATTTTGTAGAATAATATTTGATGCTCCATCAGGACATACTGCTGATAATTGAATCTGATACTTTATCGCAAATATCCAATGATTTCGTGTGTGCATCTTAGACCGTATTAAAGTTTTGTTTGAATGTGTTAAATGACACAAAGAGTCTGTTTTGTTGTGAAATAATTGCATTTCACAACTAGTTTCAGTTGAGAACATTATTTGCTTGTTTTGGCACACGAAATCATCAACGTCTCTTGCGTAGCAGGTTTTGAAATCCATTTCTGTCAGTTCTACAAAAGCGTCTCTGTGGTTGTTGACGGCAATAAATAGAAAATTAATCTCAAACTTGATTAATCCTTTAATGGTTATTGATGGGATCGGAATGAGCTTAAATATATCCAGTACTTGTGTGGATACTAACGGAAGTGTAATCTTAATAATTACATGATCGTTCACTATAGTTCCTTCAGCCTTCATCATCTTGTAGAGCATGAGCATATTGTCTGAGTTAGTTGGTAACATTTCCTGACCCTTTAAGTGCTCTAGTATCTTGACTAGTTGTCGCTTGAGCTGTCGTGGTGATATTAATGTCGGACTTATTGTGTTATGACGAATATCCGTTAACACATTAATGATCTCGCGATGAGCGTTAATTGAGTCATAAGGGTAGCATACAATTGGAATGACTGGAAGTGATTCATTTCTCTTTTTGCATCTGCAATAAAGGCTTCAATGCTAGTAAGCCTTTTGGAATTGGAAATCTCGTCTCGCCGTATCACATTTATTGTTGAGTCGATTAATGTGGTTTGATTCTCGAGAAGTTTCAAGAAGTGATCTTCGTTGTTCTAAGAATCTAAGAATCCAAATAAGCTACTAGCTATATTTCCAATGATGTCCAACGGTGCTCGTCGTGCTCGAGATTTTGCTAGCAAGGAATTTTCTGCCTCAAGATCTTCCTCGATGTGCTTAAAGTGTTGATACATACTTTTGCACGCTTCCATTTGTTCAAGTACAAAATACTTTTCTCCCATTATTTTCGTTCCCATGGAGAAGGTTTTCATATCTTGCCAATACGGTTTTAGATCGTAATATGCCACAATGGTCCAGTCTGATGTTGTAAATTGAGTAGTGCCAATCTTTTCAAAGAATATTCCAGGTTTTGCTCCAATATGCGTAATGTTGATAGATTGGGCCAAGGCAATTGGTAATAATAACATCATAACTAATAAAGTAGTTGTTAATTATGGTGTAGTCAGATGTCTTCGCTTGGGTCTTGGTTCTTCTTAGGGTTGTTCATTAGTGGAGCAATGTGTTGAATATCCCTTTTGAAGATGCCTCGTGCAGTCTACTCTCACGTAGCCGTCTTTTCCAGGAATCGCTTTGATTATTCGTCCCATTGGCCGATGTAGAACTGGAGCATTGTCGTATCTTATTAATACTAGCATTCCATCTTTTACGTTGGCGTATGACCTTTTCCATTTTTGTCTTTGCTGGAGTTCCTGGAGATAATCCTTTGATCATTGTGCCCAAAACATATGTTTAAGTTTGGATACTAATTTCCATTTTTGTCCTAATGATGTAGTATGATGAGTTGGCTCATGATCTACTTATGCAGTCAATGGTTCTCCGATTATAAAATGGCCTGGTGTAATTGCGCTTATATCGTTTGGATCATTTGACATCGGCAATATTGCCTCGATCTCGATTACTACTGTCTCCAATTCTTCATATTTGAGCAGATGATTTGCAGATTTTACTGCTGTTGTAAGGTCGCTGACGAGCTCCAGATGCACTGCCTTTGTTGCAAAGCAACAAAATATAGCAATATATGCCAAATGCGGTCGTTTTCCTCGAATTTTATAGTGAAACTTAAATGGTCCACAATAATCAACTCCAGCATTAAGAAATGGTCTTGCTTGCGTGTCTCTTAATGGTGGCAAGTCTCCCATAGTCTGCTGAATCAGTTTTGGCTTGGCTCTTGTGCATCTAACACATTTCTGGACAATGTTCCTGGCCATTGTTTTTCCTTTGATTGTCCAATATCTTTAACGAGTTGCTGCTAATAAGGCTTGGGATCCGCTGTGCATGTTATCCTTATGACTCTGTTCAAATATAATATCTGTCTTGTTACTGGGTCGTTGTAAGGAAGTAGCATTATATGCAATATCAGCAGCTTCCAATCTACTTCGAACTTTTATAATGTTATCTTTATCCAAGAATGGTGCTAAGGCATTTAAATTGCTGTGTCTGTCCACTTCCCGATTTCTGCTGAGTTCCTTAAACTCTTGCTCGAATCCATTTTGTTGAATGTTCGGATAACGATTTTTTGTGACGCGTTCAATTCCTCCAATCGTAAGGTGGGCTCACTAGGTTCCTGCCTCTTTCGAAAACGCTACTACCGCTATAAGCTACTATTCTAAGTAACTTATTATATGAGTTTCTATGATCGATTGTATAGATCAGCCTTTCAGCACTAGTTGCAGTCAAGATACAGGTGATATCTTTGTGATTTCAAGTCTTGATGCCGAAAAAGGTATTGGCCAAGTTGAAGGTGCTCTATGTATAAATAATGGACCGTAGAACCATAAACTGTGATCCTTAAATTTAGATGCAGTCAATCCTCTTGATGCAATATCTGCAGCGTTATGAATACTTGGAACATGTCTTCATTCTCTATGGATAGATAATTCCTGTATTGTAGTTATTCTGGTGGCTACAAATTTGTCCTTGTATTTCCTTGTGGACAGGAGTTTGTTTGCCAAAGATATGACGGTCGATTTTAATATTGATGAGAGTTTTTAAATCTTCTCTGTATTGCTTCCTCTCTCTTTGCAGGTGCTGAGGTAGTTCTTTATTATACTGAAATCCTTGTTTGGTCAATTCTTGCATGAAGATCTTTGCCTTTATCACAACCGGCATGAATAATGTAGCATATGTACACTACCAATACAGTAAATGATTGGGTATAACTTAGCGTCAATACATTGTGACACTTTGTCATAATAAATATAAATATACAAATACCCAAAAGACCACCAACAACTACATAAGCATTCCAGCGTCTAAGTAATACGATCTAACGCTTATAAGTAATATTTGGAAGTAGTGCGCGGTCCCTCGTTGGCTGCGGCAGGATGGCTGCGGGCAGCTTGAAGAGTGGTGGCCTTCGAGCAGCAGGTATGCGCTCATTTGTAGTCCTGCGACGGTGATGTCGTCAGATGCCAGAAAACTCCCTCGAAGGTCCTCCACTTGACGGGTGCGTCAGGAGTGGATTCCAGTCGCGACGAACTGTCGCGATGGGCGGTGCACTTGATGTGGTTTTCTTTTAATTGCGCGGCAGGTATGCGCCCACGCTAAGAAACACTGAAGCGATCGTTTGAGATTCGCGTTGTCGGGCAGGGCCGACAACCGTGCACTATCGGATACGAGTCTAAGCTGAAATTAAGACAACGCGGCATGGACTTGCCCACGTATCGTACCGTAAGAGTAAAACAGTGAAGTAGTTTTACAATGTTTATTATGGACCGAAACGTCCGTAAGGTTTTAGCTGGATTAAAGAACTGACCATACAAAGACAAATAATGAGCTTATAAAGTAGACCCTAACGTCGCCGCGGTTGTTACGCGGACCTCTGCCGCCGTCGTAATTCTGCAGAGTCGCTGGTCCCACGGTTCGTTCTGCTGACTCTACGCCTCGTGCCGTAACTCTGCAGAGTCGCTGGTCCCACGGCTCGTTCCGCTGACTTTGCGCCTCGTGCAAGATCTCCGGTTGCACAGAGTCAAGGGACTTGGAACGCATGTTACGTAGAATTTGGTGTCTAGCGGGCGGCTTGTCGTTAACACTTGTTAACTACTCCCTCCTTCGAGACATGGTCGTCCCTGGCCATGCTTACATTCTTCAGCACTTGCTGTACGGTTTCCAGGGTCCTCCTTCTACGTCTTATCTTCCTGAAGGCGAGGATGCCGACCATGATAATAGCAGCTATGGAGCAGGTTGCCGCCGCCGCGACTGGATTGACAACCACCTGTGTGCGCAATTCTGCTATTTGCTGCAGATTTTCTTCACTTAACCTGTGAAGGAAGGGCAGGCTCAACAGTGAGAAGTGGTGGGTCACATTTAGACGTGAGGAGGCGGCTGTTAAAGGGGCTCTCTTCTGGAGTCCATTAAGATTAACGTATTTGGTGTTGTTGACAAACGCTACTCGCTCGAAGGTCATCAGGAAGGTTCCATTGATGGATACCTCGGGCTCATCATCCAGACTGACTCTGGCCATGGCATCATTAACTACCAGTATGCCTTCGTCAATGGTAGATACGGGTGGCAAGTCATTATCTTTGGTGCCACAGTGCGCCTCGGTACCGGCGTGCAAGCCTTGCGCGCACGTTGCTTCTGAGCTCTCGTGGCAGAACGTCGTTGTGGGAGTCCTTACACAGGAGGACACCGCTGTGACGCCATTCGGGCACTCGGCGACAACATCTTCCGTTAGGTGAAGTATTCGTCCAGCATGAGCGACGGGGATAATTACAATTTTCTTACAAATTACCTTAGGTCTAGGAAAACTAATAACAAAGCTTAATGTTTCGTCATCCGCTATTACCTTTACCCTAGCCGCACTAAACAACTGGGTAACTGACACTGCTGCGGAACTCTTGCTCAAAATCGCCTCCAAGTCTTCCGAATCTATAATCGCTGGATTTACTATGCTCACTTTCGCTAACGTGATTGCAATCATTAGATTCTGTAATTCCAAAGTGAGAATTCTGTTTCTGGCCAAAAAGTGTCTCGTACAGGTGGGCCGAGTCTATCTCCTCCTTTTTCTTAACCTTTAAGATCTGATTCACTGTGGAGGTGAGTGAGTTGATTTGTTTCTGAGTCCTAGAGTTTATCATAATCTGTTTGTTGTTCGCCCTAATCAGTTCTTGTTCCGTCAGTCGAGTCTGTAGCAAGTCGTCCGCGTCCGAGTACCTGTAATAACCTTAAGGGCTGATCCCAGAAAATTTATGCTTCTCGCATGTCTTCTATGTGCCCCCAAAGTCGTCAGTAGTGTTCGTATGTGCAATGTGTCCACCTTCAGGATCTTTCTCATATGAGAAAGTGGAAAGGTTTCGGTCAGTTCTATGGTCTCTTGTACGTACCGTCTGTACTCGGTCAGGTTGGAGGTGTGTCTTATATGGGTGGTCTCGTTCCACACTATCGCGGTGCCGTCCGAAATAGGGATATAGTTGGAGTGGGAATAGTCCGTCAGTCTTGCGTTCGTCCAGGGGGCCCATCCAAGCAAAGATAAGAGGCAGAAGTGTCTGGAATTTGAATGAGAAGCTATCAAGCCCGTCTGGTGCCACTAAGTGAAAAGCTCTAACGGAGATTGTCCTTATGGACCACCCTCCCTTTAATGAGAACAGTTGTTCCCAAGTCTGCTTCTACCTTTTGTTCTGCGTACAGTGGCGTAACCTTGTCCCCTAGCCTTTTGTTAGCCTTTACTAACACCTTCTCCCCTACGTCGAATATCCTATTTTGGCGAGAGGGATTGTTTCTATCCAACTGCTCTTGCTGAGCTCTTTCGAGCCTCGCGAAGATCTCTGGTGCGAGCTTAGCAGCAGTATGGACGATCTCAATTGGTCTCGCCCTGGTCACGGAGTGAAAGGTCCTATTATATTCAATAGTTGCCTGAAGAAAGAGCTCTACTATGTCGTTTGTTGACCTTTGCAGCTTCAGACATCTAGCGATCTCTGTTAGTGTGCTGTGGAACCTTTCCACCTGCCCATTGGAAGTACTATGTAGGGGCGGGGCATTTACTATGTCAATGTCGTACTGGTTTTTCAACATCGATCGAATCGTGTCTGAGTTGAAAGAAGGTTCATTGTCGCAATACACAACTTTTATCTCAGGAAAGACGTTCACCAGTTGAAGTATGGGTATTTTCACATCTACAATAGTTCGCGAGGCTATTGGCTGGACCAGAGCGAACTTGGAAAACTTATCAACCGCTGTTAGGAAGTGTTTTCCCGCAGTTGAGAAAATATCTATGTGAATGATTTCCCCTACGCGTGTAGGGATGGGCGTGACCCCCAGTTCTTGTTTTTCGGGTGTCTATCATACTTCGCCTTGTCGCATACCTTGCAGTTTGCAACCACTTCAGCCGCAATCTTGCCCATTTTCGGAAAATAGTAGTCAAGCAGAATTTGCTTGACATTCTCCTGGGCTGCCCTATGCGCCCTGTTATGCTCCGAGACTGTAATCTCCTTTGTTCGTCTTTGTTGGTAACGTCCGTCACCCGTTTTTTGCAGTACCAAAACCTTGTTGCAGGAAATAGCCTAACCAAGTCATCCTGAATGCGCGCTAAGACGGGCAGCTCGCAGTGAATGGCATTCACAACGTCTGGCTTAATTACATCCCTAACCGTGTCGAGAAGTTTTTCCCAGTGGTTAAAGGTGATCTGGTGGCGAGACTTGGTGCCAAATAGAACGAAGGTACGCTTTGAGTCTGCAGATGACTCTTCAAGAATCACCTGGTTCCTGAAGCAGTTTAACGGTTTATCAGTGGCCTCAATCACATTGGTTAAGAGAGATCTCACTGTGAGCCGTGGCCGCAGTCGATTGGCTTGAGTCCTGCAGTGCGTTGACGTTTTGCCGAGACAAAGCGTCCGCTACAAAATTCTCCTTGCCTGGTTTGTATAGGACTTTAGCCCCGCTTTCCTCTATACGGGCTTTCCACCTCTTGATTTTGGAATTGGGATTGCGATCGGACACTGCGTAAATCAAAGGCTGATGATCTGTGTAGATGTTAATGTCGCTTTTACCATATAGGTAATGGCGAAGAGTGTCCAAAGACCAAACAATTGCCAGTAACTCCCTTTCGTTCGTGGCATAGTTGACCTCTCTGTCCTTTAAGGTTCGAGAGATCATTGTGATTGGTCTGTTGCCCTGGGATAGGACCGCGCCTATACCAAATGACGAAGCATCGGTGGTAAGGTCGAATGGTTTTGAAAAATCTGGGTATTGGAGGACCACGTCCTCTGATGCAAGCATATTTCTGAGTTTGTCAAATGCGTTTAGCTGCATCTCATCAAAGACCACAGGAATGTTCTTCGAGCGGTATTTGCTGACCTTTCCGCCCTCGCCTTTTAGAATGGCAGTTAGAGGCCTCGCTATTGCTGCGAAGTCCTTAATAAAGCACCTGTAGTAGCTGGCGAGCCCCAAAAAGGATCTCAATTCAAACAGGTTACTTGGCTGCTTGAATTCTTTGATTGCCCTCACTTTTTCTGTGCTTGTCTTGGTGCCCTCTTTTGTTACGACGAAGCCGAGAAACTCAACTTCTTCTTTAAAGAATTGGGACTTTTATTTGGACACCCTCATGTTCGCGTCATAGAGGCTCTTTAAAACCTGGCCGACGTGAGAGACGTGTTCCACTTCATTTTGGGAGAAAACAATTACGTCGTCAACATAAACGTAACAAGTCTTTCCAATAAAGTCCCGCAAGACATCATCAATAGCTCTCTGAAAAATGCTTGACGCGTTTTTTGAGGCCAAAGGGTAGACGGCAGAACTCGTACTTGCCACCGTTTACCGAAAAGATGTCTTTTCCCTATCCTGTTCCGCCAACATGATCTGGTGATAGCCAGATTTTAGGTCCAAAGTTGTGAAATATTTAGCCTTCCCTAAGTTTGATAGAATCATGCTGATGCTTGGCATCGGGTACTTGTCTGCTATGGTCTTTGAGTTAAGTTTCCTGAAGTCGATGACCAAGCGTTTGTTAGGCGAGCCCGAAAGATCGGAGCCTTTCTTTCCACCAACCCATATGGGGTTGTTGTAAGGGGACCTGGAGGGTCGAATGATGCCGTGACTTAACAGCTCTTCGATTTCTTGGTTAACAAAGTCGGCTGCACCCATGGGAAACGGGTACATTTTGAATAAACCGGCTCATCATCCTCAGTCCGAATTGTTGCCACAACATTGGTGTTGAAGGGAAGTTTTCTACTGGGATCCGCAAAGCCTTCAAGCCCGTAGACATCATCTGAAGGAAGCTCTCCCGAACGTTGGGAGGAACTTCAATGTCGTCTACCTTAGTAAAGTTAACCTGGGCACATCTGATGAACTTTAGAGGTTCAGATCCACCGTTGAATCGAATAAGGTTATCTTTTAAGTCGAGGGTTGCATTAACTTGTGAAAGCTGGTCAAACCCAATTATTCCGTCAAACGTGGTAAGTCCGGGTACATGAAAGAATGGGCTGGTGACACCGAATATATTAAGGAAACTCTTGTAACTGATGTTTGTTGAAGCCATGAATGGACTTCACTACGAATGGGGTCTTCACTGGAACGGGGGAGCTATGTTTAGGTCTGGTCTTAAGTAGCTTTTTGAAGCCCCGGTATCGATTAAAAATTTTAACGTTTTCCCTGCTACTGTTCGTTGGACGAACGGGAGCAGGGATACTCCGCTAAAAATTGAGAGCATCAGTCTCATATTCCGACTCGTTGTCTGCCTCTATTTCATCAGCGACCTCTTCAGCGGCCTGAGCATATTGCTCCTCATACTCGGCCTCCTCCTGATCTTCTTGACGCAGATGGTTTACCCTCTGCCGCCTGAAATCGGATACTCTCTGAGAACTTGCTGGTCTTTTTTGATTACTCTGCTGCTGGTTACCGCCGAAAGCCGGTGACGGTGTTTGATTTGGCCCTGAGGCAGCTTGCCGTTGAAAGTTAGTTGGTTGTCGGAACCTGGAGGACGAATCCACCTCCATTTTCTCAACCTGGTCTTGCTTCCTATCATTCGGACGGACTCCCTGTTCCCTAGATAAGTAAGAGTTCTTCCCAGACTCCGCCTGTCGTTGATTGGAGCGGCCTTGGTTCTGTCTGGTAGCCTTGTCCTCTAACGATCTGGCGTACTGAGCCGCAAACGCATGCCTATCATGATTTGACTCTATTTCCTGTGCCATGGCTAAGGCCGAGGGTAGGTCTCTAGGCTGAGCCGCAAAAAGAACGTCAGTGAGATTTCGTCGTAGACCTGACACAAACACTCGAAGTGCGTCAGCCCTGTGTTTCTCGTTCATGTAGCGTGCTTGGCTCGCTTCATGGGTCATGGTCGTTTTATTTGTTAGGAGTGTGAGCTTCTTCTCAACCTCCTCGTAGAATTGAATGATGGACAGTGGACCCTGCCTAAGTGTTGCGAGCTCTTGCTCCAGCAAATGCAATGGGCGTTTGTCCGAGTACGTGAAGTCAAGTCGGGCGATGATAGCGTCGAAATTCAAAACAGTGTTGAACGAAGCTAGAGCCGCATCGGCTGATCCCCTAATTCGGTTCCGAATTATAAGAACAGCCTGGTAATGCCTAGAGCTGCCTTCATGGGGTTTGAAAAGTTCGTAGGCAGCCATGGCCGCTTGTCTCCATGAGACATACTGTTCCTGCGACCCATTGAATTCTGGGAGTGATTTTACCGCGTCTAGGCATTCATTACATTCCCTGCCCTGTACGACCTGGATCGGCTCGTAGATTTTTATCTCGGGTGTGGACACAGCTGTGGCCTGAAGCTGATCAGTTAACTGCCGTAGTCTGCCCTCAAAGCCTATCCTCTGCTGCTCTAAAGCAGCTGATACAGCTGCTGTGATAATTCGCTGAATGTCTTCTGCGTTCATGTTGCGATTCTGTCCGGCTAGCTTCCTCGTCAATACCTCGTTATTTAGACGGTCTAGCAGTTCGTCGTTACTCAACTCACTCATATACCCAAAGCTAATCAGACTTGAGCTGAGTCAAAACAAAATTAACGGCAGGGGAGGAGAAAAAAAAACAGGACAGCGGATGGTTGTACGAGACACAAATAACAACAGAAGTAAAAGCCAAGCGGACGTTCAGACCCCGCAATCGGTTTGTCTGATTGCGCGTCAATTTTTCACTGTGCGACACTTGATATCAATGCAACCCAACAGAGAGGTGCAGCGTGAGAATGTGCTGACACAATACTTTGATTGGACCGACAGCGACAATCTTCACAGAATGAAACTGAATTTTACTTTATCCACTATTATTTATTATTAATTTTGATTTTATATGAAAAGAAAATTTAGATATGCTACGATTGCAACCACTATTATCGAAATCAATTCCTATTTATTGATTTTAGTTCCCTACTCTGAGGCGATAATGAATAAGTTTTCCACTTACATGAACATCTCTGAGACTAAACTAATTCCGTGGGGTTCTTCAAAATGTTGGGCGCCAGTAATATTTGGAAGTAGTGCGCGGTCCCTCGTTGGCTGCGGCAGGATGGCTGCGGGCAGCTTGAAGAGTGGTGGCCTTCGAGCAGCAGGTATGCGCTCACTCGTAGTCCTGCGACGGTGATGTCGTCAGATGCCAGAAAACTCCCTCGAAGGTCCTCCACTTGACGGGTGCGTCAGGAGTGGATTCCAGTCGCGACGAACTGTCGCGATGGGCGGTGCACTTGATGTGGTTTTCTTTTAATTGCGCGGCAGGTATGCGCCCACGCTAAGAAACACTGAAGCGATCGTTTGAGATTCGCGTTGTCGGGCAGGGCCGACAACCGTGCACTATCGGATACGAGTCTAAGCAATTAAGACAACGCGGCATGGACTTGCCCACGTATCGTACCGTAAGAGTAAAACAGTGAAGTAGTTTTACAATGTTTATTATGGACCGAAACGTCCGTAAGGTTTAGCTGGATTAAAGAACTGACCATACAAAGACAAATAATGAGCTTATAAAGTAGACCCTAACGTCGCCGCGGTTGTTACGCGGACCTCTGCCGCCGTCGTAATTCTGCAGAGTCGCTGGTCCCACGGTTCGTTCTGCTGACTCTACGCCTCGTGCCGTAACTCTGCAGAGTCGCTGGTCCCACGGCTCGTTCCGCTGACTTTGCGCCTCGTGCAAGATCTCCGGTTGCACAGAGTCAAGGGACTCGGAACGCATGTTACGTAGAATTTGGTGTCTAGCGGGCGGCTTGTCGTTAACACTTGTTAACTTATACATATGCTGATCGCGGAGCGTGGGAATGCTGAGCATGCACTTTGCAGCTCAAGTGGTCAAGCTAAACATAACATATGCATGCCTTCTGCATACATATGTATATGTATATATGTAATTAAGAATACATAGATATAAGCATTGCATGTGCGGGTTAGCCGAACCCAACATCAGCACACATTGAACATTCGAATAAAAAACCTCAAACAGAGCAGGAGCTCTTCTCTTTCCAAAACTAACTAACACACATTACATGGATACCGTGCGAGTGTTCACAGTTCACAGTATACTGTTCATTGTTGTGTTAATTGTGTTGTGCTAATATTTACAGTCGACTGACCTTAGCCCGACTATAAAAAAATAAATAAATAATATAACGGCTATGACAACAAATAAAATACAATAATTAATGGCAGAGGAGCCACAATTCCTGACGGCTGTACCCACCAAACAGAGGGACTTGCCGACGATGCAAGAGGCCTTGCAAGAAAATCCAGCCGATGAACCCCGCCCACTCACAATAACTGATGGCCAGAAAAGAGAAAAAGGCACATAAAAAACATAAAAGAAGTGGACAGCGGATAAAACTACTAAAGCAACGGCGACTGGTCAGGAGATGACCCAGTTAGCAAAGGATGAGACATCCCGACAACGCTACAAAGAGCGTATTGAAGAAATAGAAAAGAGGCTATGCAAAGGTGCGAAACAACGCAAACGGGCTGCATAAATGCCAATGCCCCAATTTACCTTAATTTTAATATCTAAATCCAAGCCGAGGAGGGAAACCGCTGCTTGGAAAACACTAAAATCTGTTAGGATTTTTACTAACAACGCGGTTGGACAATTTTTTTTTTAATTGTAAACAAATATGTGAGCCAACCACATTTATTAACAACTAATTTTTCACTATAAAGGTGGACAGTAACCACCGTGACCTTTTCCTTATGTTAGTATTGAACACACATTTAGTATTGAATGCACACAAAATATTCACAGATTTGTGGATTGTTTCTATTATTATATTTTTTCCATGTGATGCCAATTGCATGCATATAGTGCTTGTATATAATGGACAATTTAGCTTTTTGTTCAGGTGCAGGTTTTGTTTCTATTATTTTTCCAACAATGTATATACTCAAATGCAAATAATAAAATAAAATTTTTTTGTGAAATGACAAAAATATAACAATTCTTATCTTCATAATTATTATTTTTGATTTTCAAGAAGAAAATACTTTTCCTTCTTTCAAAGAAAAAACTCACAAATAGAACATCTCATTTTTTTCTTTAACCGATTCGTTTCATTGAAAATATATAAAACCACATAATGGGATGGTTTAGCGAATCTAGCGAGGAAAAAGATAATACTGCCAACGTAGTGAATAATTGTTGGGAATGCATCTGGCAACCCTATTTGTTAATGCCCTTTGGTCATACTGATCCGAGCGTCAGTGTGGTAACAAGGCTTTTGCCGGTCTGTGTACAACGGCAGTGCGCGCGTCGTCAATTAAATGTAAAACCAACAATCACAAATAAACTTTGTACATCCGCTTTAAAAAAAACCTAGATAACCAACAGGTTATGGGCCCAGCACGCTTCCACTGCGCGGGTGTACAAAAGTGTCTTATTTAATTGCAACAGATTGCAATTGTGCTTGTGTAGCTCAATTGCACAAGAACAAATGTGTGTGTATGTCACCTAAGTGGCGCCAGAGTGATCGCATACGCGTCGAGTTCTAAAGTAAGAACAATATTTAAAAAAAAAAAAAATTAGTGTTAACAATGTGCGACTCGAGCCTTTGGGCAAAGACAATTTTGATACTTGGAAAATACAAATCCAAGCGCTGCTAATTAATAATGACAATTGGAAATATGTTAACGGAACATGTGTTAAAACCGAAGAAAACAATGCACAGTGGGACAATCAAGATGCAAAGGCAAAATCAGACTTGATTCTATCCATGTCAACTACGGAGTTGAAACAAATAAAGAACTGTGCCACGTCAAACGCTGTATGTAGAAAGCTACACGATGTTTACCAATCTAAAGGGCCAGCTCGCAAAGCATCCATATTGAAGTCGCTAATTTTGTTAAAGGAAATAACACTTAGGTGACATACACACACATTTGTTCTTGGTAAAAAATTTAATTTCACCACTGATCGCAATTCTTGCATACGACTTTGTGCAATTGAGCTACACACCTTGTTGTACCCACGACTAAGCACGGACGCTCCAGCTCTCCTCCGAGTTCCCTTCTTGGTAGAACACCTTCTCCCGCCACATTGCAGGTGCCAAAAATTTCGGTGCACACTCCTCCAGTTACTCGTTCAGTTGGTCATCAGATCTCACTGGCAATAAAAATGGCACTTCAAGAGTTCATTAACGCTTCTGATAAGCTCACGCAGTTCGAAGCTAGGATTCAAAATTCTCCTACAGCCTCACTTCACACTTACAGAGTGCGTCTTGAGCAGCTTCGCTCCACATGGACTGCCGTAGAACTCAAGTATGAGCTCTGTTCCAACGCATTGTCTCAAACGGAGACGAATGCTGCGGATAAGATCGCCATGCAAGCCCGGTATGACCACATATACGAGGAAACTGCCTCTCAGTTAAATGAGAGTATAGAGACCGCAACGGCTCCCACTCCAGCACCTGCAGCAGCACAAGTAGCCTTCCACCCACGAAGCTACCGGTCACCACCTTTCGATGCTGAAGTTTTCAGCGGTGATTACCTTAAATGGCCAACTTTCCGTGATCTCTTCACAGCGGTCTACATTTCCGATCCCGGCCTAAGTCAGATCGAGAAATTATTCCACCTAAATACGTCTGTGTCCGCGCTTTCTCCAAATGGCTGTTGATGAAAGGTTCAACTTAATCAAACAGCAGAAGTTGTGGCTGAACTGCTTTGCAAGAGGACATATCCCTTAAAGACTGCATGAGTCAACATAACTGTTTCACGTGCAAGGGTCGCCACAATACACTCCTGCATCGTGGCACCCCTCCTACTGCGCCCTCTTCAGCAGACTCTGCACCAACTCCCAATTCTAATATACAGTCCACTTCTCCAACGACTAATATTCAGAATTATTTCACGGCGAACACACAAGGTGTTCTTCTCGGCACTGCCCTTATAAATGTTTGCCATTTGGTCATGACTTATAAGGCACGTGCACTGATCGATCCAGGATCAGAGGCTACGTTCGGAACGAACGGATGTTTAACATCATAAAGCCCTCCTACCAAGCTGTGAAAGTTCAAGTAGCTGGCTTAAATCAGGCTATCTCAGCCAATCCACAAAAGTTGTGTCACTTCCAGATTGGCTCCCCGATTACTCCCAGGTTACAGCTAGAAACTGCAGCCTTTGTTCTTCCCCAATTGGCAGGTAACCTTCCATCCTACACAATTTCCAAGGATCTTCTGAAGGAAACCTAAATCTCGCTGATCCGCATTTCCACCAGAGCTCTCAAATAGACGTGCTCTTATGAGCCGACTTACTTCCATCTATTATAAAGAGTGGCTCTGTGTCCAAAATCTGTGGAACACTGCTCGGTCTAGAGACCATATTCGGCTGGGTTCTCACAGGACCAAACCAAATCTTTCGACCGTTTCATCCTTCACCATAAGGATCAAGATCAGCAAAGAGCAAAGGCTTGATGATCTTCTCACCAAGTTTTGGATTCTGGAAGATCTACCAGCCAAGCTGGTAAAGTTTCTGATTCAGCGTGTGAAAACAACTTTCTCCGCCCCACTTCTAGAACTAAAGAGGGCAGATATGTCGTTACTCTCCCATTCAAAAATCCTGAAACTTTCGAATTAGGACATTCAAGGTCCATCGCACTCGCTCAGTTTCTCAGAAACGAATGTCGTTTAAAGAGAAACTTTCCTTTAAAAGAGCAGTACGACTCCATTATTCAGAAGTATTTAGATTTAGGCCATATGAGGCCGGTCTCTCCAAGTAACGACTGCAACAATTTTTATCTCCCTCATCATGCTGTTTTCAAACCTGAGAGCACCACTACAAAAGTTCGCGTTGTTTTCAACGCCTCCAGTCCGTCCTCCAATGGGAAAAGCTTGAACGATATCCTACATGCAGGACCCGTTCTCCAATCCGATCTGACTATGCAGATCTTGAAATGGCGTTTTTTCCGATTTGTCTTCAATGCCGACATCACAAAGATGTACCGGCAGATACTCGTTCACACGAGTCACACGTCATTTCAACGAATCCTCTTTAGGAACCCAAATGGCGAAGTTTGTGACTACGAACTCAACACAGTCACTTTCGGAGTTAACTGTGCTTCATTCTTGGCCATTCGGGTTCTTCAACAGCTTTCCCAGGATGTTAGCACACATCTTCCTCTCGCCAGCGATATCATATCCAACTACATGTACGTAGACGATGTCCTTGCTGGCGCGCATTCCTTAAAGCGCGCCACTGTGTCCATTGATGAGTTATGCAAAGCTCTTGTGACAGCTGGCTTTCCTTTAAGAAAGTGGACCTCCAACCACAAAGATGTGCTAGCTAACATCCCCAAGGACCATCTACTAAACGCCGATTTTCTCGAACTAGAGGAAGCGAGCTTAGCAAAGACTCTATTTGCCCCCTCCGAAGCAGATGTGAGACAGGCTTACACTAAACGTGAAGTTCTATCTCACATCGCCAAATTATTCGATCCAGCAGGCTGGCTGGCACCATTCGTGGTCCGTGCCAAAATTTTCATGCAGGAGATATGGCTGCAAAATCTTGGATGGGATGAAGTGTTGCCACAAGAGCTTAAACAACGCTGGCAGGATTTCCTATCCAGTTACTCATCCCTCCATAGGATTCGGATCGCAAGATGGGTCCAATATACTCCCTTAGCAAAGCTCCAAATCCATGGCTTCTGCGACGCATCTCAGCGCGCCTACGGAGCAGCTATTTACAACCGTGTTGAAATCCAACACAACGTTTCAAGCCATCATCTTGTAGCCAAGACCAGAGTAGCTCCTGTAAAGACCATCTCCTTGCCTCAATTAGAACTTTGCGGAGCATTACTGCTATCCGAGTTATCAGCAACACTCCTCCCTCAGCTCCTTCCAGCAGAACAATGGCCTGTTGCGATCAATATCGCTCACGAAACAGACGAAGAGCTTCGTCCTGTTAAATGCAACTTAACCCAGTTGCCTCCTTCATCCGGTTGCATCTTGGAGAGAGCTCGACAGAGCACTGCGGGTGACTGCTTATGTATACCGCTTTATTCAGAGGTGTCGTGAGCCTGATCTCACGCTCTCTCCAGATGTCAGAAGCTCTGAACTCTCCAACGTTCAAGATCTGCTCATCCGGAATACCCAACGTACTCAATTCCTTAAGGAGTACAACTATTTGTTGAATAAGGAACAGATTGCAAGGAGTAGCGACATCATTAATTTGAATCCTTTTATTGACGGCAATGGTGTCCTGAGAGCATGCGATCGTGTGAGAACATCCGCTTCTTTAAGCTATGATGAACGGCACCCGCACATCCTTCCGTACTCATGTACTTTCCCACACCTCCTTGTCCGTTTTACGCATCGTATCTCCCTCCATGGTGAAAATCAATTAATGATGCGTCTTATTAGATCGCGCTACTGGATTCCAAAGCTCCGAACTTTAGTGAAAGCCACCATCAATTCTTGTCGAGTTTGCATCCTTCATCAAAAGAAGTTGCAAACTGAACTAATGGGTTCTCGGCCCTCCGCGAGAGTTTCCTTTTCTTGACCTTTCACCCACATGGGACTCGATTTCACTGGTCCTTTCAAAATCAAGAATTTCACTGGTCGAGCCTGCCTCATAACCAAGGGCTATGTATGTGTCTTTGTATGCTTCAGCACAAAGGCCATACATTTAGAAGCAACCTCGGATCTAACCACCGAGAAATTTCTTGCAGCCTTCGCGCGATTCGTCGCGAGACGTGGCTGCCCCCACAACGTCTACTCCGACAACAGGAAGACATTCGTCGAAACCTCCAAGGTCGTTGCTTCAGACTTTATGAAGGCAGTGAAGGCTGATATATCCATCAAATGCAGCAATCAAAACCTCGAATGGCATTTCAATCCTCCCAGCGCACCGCACATGGGTGGCTTATGGGGAAGCTGGAGTAAAGAGAGCTTCAAAACGCTCTTCTACAAGTCCACTTCCTCACTAAAGTACACATTCGGATATTCCACGCTCCTTTGCAAGGTCGAAGCGTGCCTTAACTCGGCCAAAGCTTTCCTCGATTTCCCCCTTTGAGCCCCACCGATCTTCTGGGATTGACTCCTGGCCATTTTCTGATCGGCGGTCCGCTCATATCCGTCGTGGCAGAGCCTGAAACTGCCAAGGAAGACGCTGTATCCATCATCAACCGATGGCAGCGACTTAAGGCTCTGCATCGACAGTGTTTGCCGTTGGAAAGAGGAGGGCCTCTGGGAGTTGCACAAGCGTTTCAAATGGCAACTCCCAACGAGAAACCTCTCCAAGTCGGCGATATGGTGGTTGTCAAAGAAGACAATCTTCCAGTCAACGAATGGCGTCTGGGCCGAATCCGACCCTACATATCCTGGCGCTGAATGAGTGTCCGCGTGGTGGACATTCTCACCACCCGTGGCGTTATCAAAAGGCCAGTATTAAAATTAGTCCTACTTCCTTTAGAGGACAGAGTCCAGACATCCTCCTTACTTGGTTGTCCATTTGTTTTTAAAAATAAAAATCAATTTATCAACTTTTATTTTTGATTTTTAAATGCACCCCAAGAATCAAAAGTAAGAAGGAGTGAATTTCATTTTTATTATAAAAATAAGAAATCAAAAATCTCGTCTCTGAAATTGCTCATAAGCCGAGTGATTATTATACCTTCGACCGTTGAAAATGGTCGCATTAGAAAGCCGTTCATCTATACTTAAGTGCAAATGTTTATGTCGAAACAGGCAGAAGGAGGACGTGGGAGACCCCAAAAGTATATATATTCTTGCTCAGGATCACTAGCCGAGTTGATTGAGCCATGTCCGTCTGCTGTCTGTCTGTCTACACTATCTGTCTGTCTGCTTGTTCTGTCTGTCTGTGTGTACGCATCAGATCTCAGCTATTATAAAAGCCCTAGTCGTTACCAAATTTGAAGGAAGACTCTTCTATAAGCCGACTCAAATTTATTTCAAATGTTAGGTGCCACGCCCAAACGCCCACCAAATAAATAATTTAATTTTTGAACTCAATTTGATAAGCGTTGTATACAGATACAACTTTCAGACTTTAACATATACTCTGATTAAAGAAAAGCGTCTTTTACTTTTAGAGAATTTTTGGACGAAGGGAGTTAATGCCTGTAAACCAGGCTGAAGGGGTATGGCTTTCTTAATCTTGTCATATTCATTTACATACTCGTTTCTTTGAATAATTTCAAATAATTTTAACGAAGCGAAATGCAGCTCATCGGAACTTAATTGTTTCGATCGTTTCTGTGTTTTACACAAATTTAGAAATTTATACATACTTATAAGCGAGAATACGAGTTAGCTTTGCATACGACCCAATGCGACTTATCCATTTTACAAAAGGTTTTCTCCAGTGGCAATAAACCCATTTGCAGTTTTCTTAAATTCAAAATTTAACATGTCAGCTGGAATCGCTATATGATTATATTTGGGCCAATGTTCTTAATTTTCTAATAAAAAGTAAGGTCCATTGAACCAAAAAAAATCCTTTGCTTCCTGAATAGTACATCCGCGAGATGCAATATCTGCTGGATTAAATTTAGTTGGTACGTGTTGCCAGGATATTCTCTGAGACAATTCTTGAATTGTAGCAATACGATTAGCTACGAAAGTTGCAAGCATGGATGGCGAAGTATTTATCCAATGTAGTGTGATTTCAGAATCTGTCCAAAAATGCACACTCTCGATTCTACAATGGTCAAGTACATGATTTATTGAAGACCAAAATTGAGCCAACATTGTGGCCGCACATAATTCAAGCCTTGGAATTGTTTTTGTTTTTAATGGAGCTACCTTTGCCTTAGCTGCGAGCAGCTGGCATTGAATTTTTCCTTTATAAAGTGCTCGAACATATAAACAACAACCATAAGCGTGGCTGGATGCGTCTGCAAATCCATGAATCTGAACTCTTGAGGATCCACTAGCATAAGTGTATCTTGGTACTTCAATAGTATGAATGTCCTGCAAATTTTGCGTGAAATTTGACCAACTTGTAGTCAACGACATGGGGATAGACTCATCCCAATCTAATTTCAACTGCCATATTTCTTGCAGCAACATTTTTGCGGTGACGCTTATTGGACTCAATAGTCCAAGTGGATCGAACAAACAAGCACTGATCGAAAGTATTGTGCGCTTTGTAGGAATTATATCCTGAAATTGTTTGTCAAAAGCGATATCGAAATATATCACCTTTTGGAATCCACGTCATTCCTAAGGTCTTGGTAGAATCGGCATCATTGAAGTAAAAGGATTTTTCACAACGTTTTTGTTCCGGTTTATTACTTTGAAGTGAGAGAAGAACAGAAGAGCGGCAAATTGCAGTAAATTGCGATGTCAACAAAGGAAGCCCTGAGCATCTAATGCAGAGAGAGCGAAATATCGGAACGCAGCAAAGGAAAACAAGGTATAGCAAGCGGTCGGATCAAAAGTAAGGTAGAAACATGCGAACGAAAGAGAGAGAATTGTTGAACCTAACTGTCCGCTTATTCCGTTTTGGTATATGCGAGGGTTGATTTAAACTTTTTTGGTAAGTGAGATAATTTTAATTTGTTTAAATGAATACTCTTGTGTTTTAATTTAATTTTAGATATTTCGATTAGCTCAGATTTTTTTTTTTTTTTGTTTCGAGTTGTTTTCACACTTTTTAATAAGATATGATATCTCAATGCCAATACAAAAATGCAAGTACTTGAGCTGTCAATGCTTCAAGTCTACTTTTAAATGTTCTTTTGTTTTGGCACTGTTACCTGTTCATCAGACGAATCCACTTCCCTAGAATCCAAGTCAATGTCCATTGGGTTGCAAGACACTCCAAAATAATCCAAATGAGCTTGATTATTATGGTTGGTTAATTCCAGCCACAGGTCACTCTCAGGCTAAGATTAGCCGCACCAAAATGAAATACTCAATGTATTGTGAACGCGACAAATGGAACTGGGGTGATACCGCGAGCAGCCAAGCAATTTTAAATTTTTTATTTAATTATAAACTGTTTTAAACTTATATACGCAACAAGTTCAAAAGACACTTTCCGATAGTCCCTGCTCGGGCGCCATGAACGAATTTCAAAACCGAAAATTAAAATAATACGGGCTTGTAGTACGTTAATTAAATAAGCAATTTAATTGTTGCTCTTTTTTAATGGAACTTCGCGGAAAGTGAAAATAAGCTAGGCTGCTACGGATTGAAAAAAAACACCACCGAGTTCAATGATCCAAATGAGAGTAATTCTATTTTTGACAAAAGGCGAAGGCAAGAGCACAAAGTAAAGACTTACAGCTAGCTTATGTTAATTAACAGCGTTTCATTATGTATGTAGAGTGACTTCAAGTTATACGTATGTATGTATACTACTTAAACACAAAAAAGCTACTACTTAATATAAAAGTACATTTTTTTTATACTAGTAAATGACTCGGATCCAACACCACTGTCGCGTGCAGCGCGACTGTTGCTTTTCTTACTGGTTATATTTGTTTTTTAAAAATAAAAATCAATTTATAACTTTTATTTTTGTTTTTTTAAATAAAAATCAAAAAGTAAGAGTTGTGAATTCATTTTTATTATAAAAATAAGAAATAAAAATCAAATTGAAATTGCTCATAAACCGAGATTATTATACCCTTCGACCATTGAAAATGGTCAAAAAAGGGTATACTAACTTTGTGCAAATGTATGTAACAGGCAGAAGGAGGCGTGGGAGACCCCATAAAGTATATATATTCTTGCTCAGGATCACTAGCCGAGTTGATTGAGCCATGTCCGTCTGTCTGTCTGTCTGTCTGTCTGTCTGTCTGTCTGTGTAAACGCACAGATCTCAGCTATTATAAAAGCTAGTGTTACCAAATTTGGCAGGAAGACTCCTGTGTACTATAAGCTGATCAAATTTATTTCAAATGTTAGGTGCCACGCCCACCGCCCCCGCAAATAAATAATTTAATTTTTGAACTCAATTTGTAAGCGTTGTATACAAGATACAACTTTCAGACTTTAACATATACTCTGATTAAAGAAAAGCGTCTTTTACCTTTAGAGAATTTTTGGACGAAGGGAGTTAATGCCTGTAAACCAGGCTGCAGGGGTTTGGCTTTCTTAATCCTGTCATATTCATTTACATACTCGTTTCTTTGAATAATTTCAAATAATTTTAACGAAGCGAAATGCAGCTCATCGGAACTTAATTGTTTCGATCGTTTCTGTGTTTTACACAAATTTAGAAATTTATACATATAAGCGAGACTACGAGTTAGCTTTGTATACGACCCAATGCGACTTATCCATTTTACCAAAAGGTTTTCTCCAGTGGCAATAAAGACATTTGCAGTTTTCTTAAATTCGAAATTTAACATGTCAGCTGGAATCGCTATATGATTATTTTTGGGCCAATGTTCTTAATTTTCTAATACAAAGTAAGGTCCATTGAACCAAAGAGAATCCTTCAGTTCCTGAATAGTACATCCGCGAGATGCAATATCTGCTGGATTAAATTTCGTTGGTACATGTTGCCAGGATATTTTCTGAGACAATTCTTGAATTGTAGCAATACGATTGGCTACGAAAGTTGCAAGCATGGATGGCGAAGTATTTATCCAATGTAGTGTGATTTCAGAATCTGTCCAAAAATGCACACTCTCGATTCTACAATGGTCAAGTACATGTTTTATTGAAGACCAAAATTGAGCCAACATTGTGGCCGCACATAATTCAAGCCTTGGAATTGTTTTTTGTTTTTAATGGAGCTACCTTTTGCCTTAGCTGCGAGCAGCTGGCATTGAATTTTTCCTTTATAAAGTGCTCGAACATATAAACAACAACCATAAGCGTGGCTGGATGCGTCTGCAAATCCATGAATCTGAACTCTTGAGGATCCACTAG
Source organism: Zaprionus vittiger (assembly GCA_018904025.1). Lineage (NCBI taxonomy): Eukaryota > Metazoa > Arthropoda > Insecta > Diptera > Drosophilidae > Zaprionus > Zaprionus vittiger. The sequence goes on from JAEIFQ010000999.1 coordinate 96,119, forward strand.
CATAAGTGTATCTTGGTACTTCAATAGTATGAATGTCCTGCAAATTTTGCGTGAAATTTGACCAACTTGTAGTCAACGACATGGGGATAGACTCATCCCAATCTAATTTCAACTGCCATATTTCTTGCAGTAACATTTTTGCGGTTACGCTTATTGGACTCAATAGTCCAAGTGGATCGAACAAACAAGCACTGATCGAAAGTATTGTGCGCTTTGTAGGAATTATATCCTGAAATTGTTTGTCAAAGCGATATCGAAATATATCACCTTTTGGAATCCACGTCATTCCTAAGGTCTTGGTAGAATCGGCATCATTGAAGTAAAAGGATTTTTCACATTGATTTCCTTTTGATAATTGTGGATGGTTAGAAAACCACTTTGCTAATTTTAGTCCGCCTGAAGCTAAGACTTCCGACACTTGTTTACATATTAAATTTAGTGTGTCAAGGTCGTCAGCACCTGTGAGCATGTCATCCACATAAAAGTCATTGCAAATCACTTCAGCTCCAGTGGCATGCGAATCCTTATGGCGAAAACCAAGTTCTTGCAAGGATCGTATTGCCAAGAATGGAGCTGCTGATGTGCCATAAGTTACGGTATTTAACCGAAAGACTTGCAAATCATCAGTTGGTTTTTCTCGCCACAAAACGAGTTGAAAGTTGCGATCTTTTTTCAGCCACCATTACTTGTCTATACATTTTTTCTACATCGGCTGTCAGTGCATACCGATTCAAACGAAATCGAATTAAAGACAAAATTAGTTCCCTCTGAATAGTAGGACCCACCATAAGCATATCATTTAATGATTTCTGTGATGTTGTCTTGCACGAGGCATCAAAAACAACTCGAAGTTTGGTGGTACTACTATCAGGCCTCAGGACACACTGATGTGGTATGAAATAAAGTATACATATTCTTGCTCAGGATCACTAGCCGAGTTGATTGAGCCATGTCCGTCTGTCTGTCTGTCTGTCTGTCTGTCTGTCTGTCTGTCTGTCTGTGTGAACGCACAGATCTCAACTATTATAAAAGCTAATGTTACCAAATTTGGCAGGAAGACTCCTGTGTACTATAAGCTGATCAAGTTTATTTCAAATGTTAGGTGCCACGCCCACCGCCCCCGCAAATAAATAATTTAATTTTTGAACTCAATTTGTAAGCGTTGTATACAAGATACAACTTTCAGACTTTAACATATACGAAGCTCATTAAAATATCTAATTTCAATCCGATCGGACAATAAACACAGAAGTTATTTAAGAAAGTATGTGCATAAGACCAAGTGCTTCTATCAGCTAACAAGGGAGGCGGCCGAGCGCATTAATCAATTAATAAAAATCAATTCATTACTCTTACTTTTTCATTTTTATTTTAAAAATCAAATATAAAGGTTAAAAATTGATTCTTATTTTTAAAAATCAAATATAAAAATTGAAAAACAATTTTAAAATTAAAAATTGGAAAAAAAAAGTTAACGTGGTTTTTGTGTTCGCCGATAAAAATTAAAAATTGGAAAAAAAAAATTTAACGCGGGTTTTGTGTTCGCCGATAAAAACTAGCACGGTACGATTTTTCCCACATTTTTAAGAGACTTTTAAGAGCTTAGATTTTTTAAATCTCATAATTATTATTCACGGTCCCTGGTTCCGAGTTCTTAGCCTCTATTATTATTCTGATTATTTTTTGCTTACTATATTTTCTAGAAAAATAGTTACATTTGCTTTTTTCTCTCAAATTTTTTGAATCCAAGGTATCTTGACTTTTTCTGTCAAACACACGGCTAAGGGCTAGACTACAAGTTATTATTTTCATCATAGTCTATTAGAAAATCAACCGAAAATCATTAGAAAAAGTTAAGAAAAATTATATTCCCTTTCGTACTTTTGTATTTGATATTTAACAATTTTTCCAATTACTAATATGGATAAAGTAGTGGTAACTAAGGTTTTAGTTCTCGATACAAATCCGGCCAGCTTCGCCTCTCCATACAAGTTCGAGGTGGAATACACATGCTACGAGCATTTGGAGCATAAAATAGAGTTGAAGGTTGTGTATGTTGGTTGCTCTTTGGACGACGAATATAACCAGGATTTGGACAGTATCTATATTCGACCTGTTACTGAAGGATGTTATGCATTCGAAATTGAGTGCTCGCCGCCGGATATTGAATTAATACCCGAGAACGATCTTACTGGCATGACTTGCATTTACCTAATTGCTCTGTTTCGTCACCAGGAATTCTTTCGCTTAACTTACCATGTAAATGTCAAATATGAAAATCATGACAAATTAATGCGTCATATTGACACTCGTGAAACCCACTTTGCACGGTCTGTAATCAACTGGGACGATGGATGAAAACTTACAATTTTTTGTATTTGACAAGTCAATTTTTCAAGATTTCGTTTTGGACACTTATTTTGAAGCTGCAGTCTGCCACAACGCGAGCGACGCGGGTAGCTACAGGAGAAAGGAGTTGCTTCTTTTCAGACAAAACAAACGGGAGCCGGAATGACGCAAGTGTGAGGAAATTAAGATGCTTCAAGGCATTATGGACTATCGTCCATATTATTTGAATTTTCAGTGCAAAAATAAAATCTTTTTTTATAAATTTCTAAAAATAATTTAATATATTCAAATTTTACCTAAAGATTTTACTTCGTCATGTCGCAAAAGAGCCAGAGCCGATGGCTTGTTTGCGGAGTTGTTTAAGGCCGGTGGTAATAAGCTGATTGGATCCATGCAGCGTCCTTTGTCCAGTACTAAACAAGAGTGATCAGGCGATTTGTACCAATTAACGGTAAATTAACAGATCCTTGCATAACGCTAAATCCTGGATCCCAATAAGGTTTCAGACAAGATCGTGCGACCCTTTTAATCTGGAAGCGGAATGCCGAAATACATCGAATGTCGCTATTTTTTAAAAAAGTCACCAGCTCTTTGTATACGCCGATGTTACCGACATCATTGGATGTTGCAAATGAGATATTACTGCTGAATTTTCCGCGATCACAATAGAGTCAGCAAAACTAGGTTTGGATGTACCTATGTGTCGATAAAAACTAAGCAAGGTTTCTAGTTTAGTTCTCTATCTTGGCTGACTTCCGCTCGAAGTTAACTTCCTCAAGTTGTTCACTTTCGAGCAGGGACCGTAACGGTTATAATTATACCCTTCGACCATTGAAAATGGTCAAAAAAGGGTATACTAACTTTGTGCAAATGTATGTAACAGGCAGAAGGAGGCGTCGGAGACCCCATAAAGTATATATATTCTTGCTCAGGATCACAAGCCGAGTCGATTGAGCCATGTCTGTCTGTCTGTCCGTCTGTCCGTCTGTCCGTCTGTCTGAGTGAACGCACAGATCTCAGCTAATATAAAAGCTAGAGTTACCAAATTTGGCAGAAAGACTCCTGTGTACTATAAGCTGATCAAGTTTATTTCAAATGTTAGGTGCCACGCCCACCGCCCCCGCAAATCAATAATTTAATTTTTGAACTTAATTTGTAAGCGCTGTATAAAAGATACGACTTTCTGACTTTAACATTTACTAAGCTGAATGAAATATCTACGTACACTCCAAATTGCAATCCGATCGGACAATAAACACAGAGGTTATTTAAGAAAGTATGTGCATAAAACCAAGTGCGTGTATCAGCTAACAAGGGAGGCGGGTGAGCGCAAAGCGCGAGCGCCATCTGTCGGCAATAATTTAAAAGCATATGCATATGTATATGTGTACATACATAGGAACGTAGGTCGAAGGGTATCCCACTGTCGCGTGCAGCGCGACTGTGGCTTTTTTTTTTATTAAAAAAATTTCAAAATAAGAATTATGAACTAATTTTTTAATTTAAAAATCATTTTTAATTATTATATTTGTTTTTTAAAAATAAAAATCAATTTATAACTTTTATTTTTGATTTTTTAAATAAAAATCAAGAAGTATGAGTTGTGAATTCATTTTTATTATAAAAATAAGAAATAAAAATCAAATTGAAATTGCTCATAAACCAAGATTATTATACCCTTCGACCATTGAAAATGGTCAAAAAAGGGTATAGTAACTTTGTGCAAATGTATGTAACAGGCAGAAGGAGGCGTGGTAGACCCCATAAAGTATATATATTCTTGCTCAGGATCACTAGCCGAGTTGATTGAGCCATGTCCGTCTGTCTGTCTGTTTGTCTGTCTGTCTGTCTGTCTGTCTGTCTGTCTGTCTGTCTGTGTGAACGCACAGATCTCAGCTATTATAAAAGCTAGTGTTACCAAATTTGGCAGGAAGACTCCTGTGTACTATAAGCTGATCGAGTTTATTTCAAATGTTAGGTGCCACGCCCACCGCCCCCGCAAATAAATAATTTAATTTTTGAACTCAATTTGTAAGCGTTGTATACAAGATACAACTTTCAGACTTTAACATATACGAAGCTCATTAAAATATCTACGTATTCTTGAAATTTCAATCCGATCGGACAATAAACACAGAAGTTATTTAAGAAAGTATGTGCATAAGACCAAGTGCTTCTATCAGCTAACAAGAGAGGCGGGCGAGCGCAAAGCGCGAGCGCCATCTGTCGGCAATAATTTAAAAGCATGCGCATTTGTATATGTGTATGAATTTAACAAATTAAACTACACCAGAACATATGTCGAAGGGTATCCCACTTGAACGAATTTCAAAACCGAAAATTAAAATAATACGGGCTTGTAGTACGTTAATTAAATAAGCAATTTAATTGTTGCTCTTTTTTAATGGAACTTCGCGGAAAGTGAAAATAAGCTAGGCTGCTACGGATTGAAAAAAAACACCACCAAGTTCAATGATCCAAATGAGAGTAATTCTATTTGTGACAAAAGGAGAAGGCAAGAGCACAAAGTAAAGACTTACAGCTAGCTTATGTTAATTACGTAACAGCTAGTAACTTAAATCAAATAATTGGCAAAACCGCCAACTTATGGATTGGCCTTTTAAAAACGCCGGTTGCCGTTTTCACCTCGGCCACTCGAACCTTGCCCTCCGCTCCTTTTATGGTTGCGTTGACCCTGCCGGTAATCCAATGCTGGGGTGGAGTATTGTCGTCGTGCACAATGACCAATGCGCCGACCTCGAGATTGGCCGCCTCGACCTGCCACTTGGCCTTGCCTTGCAGCTCCAGGATGTAGTCCCTGGACCACGCTTGCCAGAACCGCTGTCTGAGCTTTGACAGCAGCTGCCACCTGCACCTATACTGCCACCCTTTGATCTGCTCGTCGCGCTCGGACCCTTGCGGCAGCGAACGCATGGCTTGGCCTATGAGCAGGTGCCCTGGTGTTAGGGCTTCTCCATCGTTGGGGTCTGCGCTGCATGGCGTCAACGGACGCGAGTTGAGGATTGGCCTCGACCCTCTGCCAAGTGTGTGCGGACCTCTGCCTCTGTGAGGGAGGCGTCTCCTATTTGCCGCAGCAGCACACCCTTCGCCGACTTCACCGCTGCTTCCCAAAGTCCTCCGAAGTGTGGGGCGCGGGGGGGTATGAACTGCCAGTCCATCGCGGTTTCCGCTGCGAACGACTGCAGTTGAGACCTCTGCTCCTCGAATGCCTTCAGAAGGTCCTGGAGCTGGTTCCTGGCTCCTAGAAAATTCGTTGCGTTGTCGGAATATATCCTCCGCGGAACGCCACGTCTTGCGATGAAACTTCTAAGGGCAATAATAAAACAATTAGTGGATAAATCAGTAACCAACTCAATGTGAACAGCCTTCGAAGCAAAACATACGAATATTGCTATATACATTTTAATAGGTGGCCGGCCACGAATTCGTAATGAAATGTTTATCGGTCCACAAAAATCAACTCCACAGATATGAAAGGGACGCACTGCGGCCAATCTGTCTGTGGGTAGATCACCCATTATTTGGCCTAATAATTTTGGCTTATATCGAAAACAATGAATGCATCTCCGAACTATTTGAGTGCATTCTCTTCGAGCATTTACGATCCAAATCTGTTGTCGAAGCAGACTGAGCATTGTTTTTGGACCGGCATGGTAATTTTTTAGATGTAAATGTCGAAGATATATTTCAACCAAATGATTTTTGTTTGGCAATAAAATCGGAAATTTAGTGTTGTGTGACAATGGAGCATTTAAAAGTCTGCCACCTACTCTGATTAAAGAAAAGCGTCTTTTACCTTTCTTAATCCTGTCATATTCATTTACATACTCGTTTCTTTGAATAATTTCAAATAATTTTAACGAAGCGAAATGCAGCTCATCGGAACTTAATTGTTTCGATCGTTTCTGTGTTTTACACAAATTTAGAAATTTATACATATAAGCGAGACTACGAGTTAGCTTTGTATACGACCCAATGCGACTTATCCATTTTACCAAAAGGTTTTCTCCAGTGGCAATAAAGACATTTGCAGTTTTCTTAAATTCGAAATTTAACATGTCAGCTGGAATCGCTATATGATTATTTTTGGGCCAATATTCTTCATTTTCTAATAAAAAGTAAGGTCCATTGAACCAAAGAGAATCCTTCAGTTCCTGAATAGTACATCCGCGAGATGCAATAACTGCTGGATTAAATTTCGTTGGTACATGTTGCCAGGATATTTTCTGAGACAATTCTTGAATTGTAGCAATACGATTGGCTACGAAAGTTGCAAGCATGGATGGCGAAGTATTTATCCAATGTAGTGTGATTTCAGAATCTGTCCAAAAATGCACACTCTCGATTCTACAATGGTCAAGTACATGTTTTATTGAAGACCAAAATTGAGCCAACATGGCCGCACATAATTCAAGCCTTGGAATTGTTTTTGTTTTTAATGGAGCTACCTTTGCCTTAGCTGCGAGCAGCTGGCATTGAATTTTTCCTTTATAAAGTGCTCGAACATATAAACAACAACCATAAGCGTGGCTGGATGCGTCTGCAAATCCAGGAATCTGAACTCTTGAGGATCCACTAGCATAAGTGTATCTTGGTACTTCAATAGTATGAATGTCCTGCAAATTTTGCGTGAAATTTGACCAACTTGTAGTCAAAGACATGGGGATAGACTCATCCCAATCTAATTTCAACTGCCATATTTCTTGCAGCAACATTTTTGCAGTGACGCTTATTGGACTCAATAGTCCAAGTGGATCGAACAAACAAGCACTGATCGAAAGTATTGTGCGCTTTGTAGGAATTATATCCTGAAATTATTTGTCAAAGCGATATCGAAATATCCATGGACATGGAATCCACGTCATTCCTAAGGTCTTGGTAGAATCGGCATTATTGAAGTAAAAGGATTTTTCACATTGATTTCCTTTTGATAATTGTGGATGGTTAGAAAACTAATTTTAGTCCGCCTGAAGCTAAGACTTCCGACACTTGTTTACATATTAAATTTAGTGTGTCAAGGTCGTCAGCTCCTGTGAGCATGTCATCCACATAAAAGTCATTGCAAATCACTTCAGCTCCAATGGCATGCGAATCCTTATGGCGAGAACCAAGTTCTTGCAAGGATCGTATTGCCAAAAATGGAGCCGCTGATGTGCCATAAGTTACGGTATTTAACCGAAAGACTTGCAAATCATAAGTTGGTTTTTCTCGCCACAAAACGAGTTGAAAGTTGCGATCTTTTTCAGCCACCATAACTTGTCTATACATTTTTTCTACATCGGCTGTCAGTGCATACCGATTCAAACGAAACCGAATTAAAGACAAAATTAGTTCCCTCTGAATAGTAGGACCCACCATAAGCATATCATTTAATGATTTCTGTGATGTTGTCTTGCACGAGGCATCAAAAACATCTCGAAGTTTGGTGGTACTACTATCAGGCCTCAGGACACACTGATGTGGTATGAAATAATGTGGTCCTGGTGGAATCTGATTATTTGTAGCTGACATGTGGCCTAACTCAAGATACTCTTTCATAAATTGAGTGTACATTGAATAGAGTGTAGAGTCTTTAGACACTCTACGCTCTAGTGATAAAAATCGACGCTTAGCTGCATCAAATGAAGACCCCAAACCAAACGGGTCAATTTTAAATGGCAAACTAACCTCCAATCTACCTGAGGACAACTGGCGTATGTTTTTCTTAAAATGATCCTCACATGCAAGTTGCTAAGCTGAATATTTAACATTTGAACATAATTTCGGCATTTCTTCTATCTCCCAAAGTCTTTCTGAAGTAGCAATCACAAGATACCGGGTGAGTGTTTAACTGTTTCCATCGACCCGCTACTACCCATCCTAATAGTGTTTTTTGGAGTACAGGTGCATCTTCAGATAATTTAATTTGTCCCGAACACAGCATCTCAAAGAAGTGATCAACTCCAATTAACAAGTCTATCTTCTGAGGTTTGTGAAACGAGGATCACCTAGTTCAATGTTTGCTGGGATTTTCCATTTGCTGATCGGGAGGTTATAATCTGGCTGATCTGACGTAATTGAACTTAGAACCCAAAAATCTGCACTAAACTGGTAGTTATTTACTCGAGAGTGCACTGTAGCATTGACCTCACCTTTGGCTACTAAATTTGACTTGCCTAATACTGACACAGTCAAGCTACTATTGGTTCTTGAGAGCCGAAGGGTTTGTGCAAAGCTCTCTGTAATAAAATTAGCTTGAGAGCCTCCATCTAATAAAACTCTGGCGAAATGAACCTGTCCGAACCTATCATGTACTTTGACTACAGCTGTGGAAAGTATGGATTGCTCATTATCACTGGCAATATGATTTACTTGAGCGCTAAGAACTGGCTCAGTCTGTTGACTATGGGACTGATTCTGAGCTGTATACCTGTGCAATAAGGTGTGATGCGATTTAGAGCAAACTCCGCACTTAGAGTATGTGCACATTGAGGTTTTATGTCCCTGATGAAGACAGTTTATACATAACTCTTTACCCTTGGAGAATTCAAACCGTTCCAGAACAGGCATTGCTGCAAACCCTTGACAGTTGACACTACTATGGTTAGAGTTGCAATACAGACAACTCGGATCAACTGAACTTGTAGATTTGGAACAGGCAAATGATGACTTTGTGGGTTTATCTTATTGGGATCTCAGGTTTTGGTTCAACTCTGGCTCTTGAGGATTCCTCTGCAGTCAGATGTTGATATCGCCTATTGAGATTTATAACGCAGTCAGACCACTTGGGCAAAACATCATAATCAAGTTGCTCTTCATATTTTGATTTTGTAATATAATCTACCTTAGATAGAACGAGATGAATGATCATTGCATTGGCTACATCCTTTTCATTACCCAACGACAAAAGCGACTCAAAAATTGCCGACACCTTATCAATTATTGACCTCAATGCGGATGCAGATGGCTTAGTCACAGGATGAATGTCAAACAGCTGAGCGAGTGTATCGAAAAAAATAAGGCATTTATTGTCGTAAACACGGTGCAAACTTGCTAATGCTTTTGGATAATTTGCTGCTGACATTTGGTATGCTTGTACTGTACCTAACGCTTCATCTGATAGACATGAGATTAAATGATTAAATTTTTCAATGTCCGAGATTGAATTATCTGTATCTACCAAACTTTCAAATAAACTGATAAATTGCTTAAATTCAGCATGTTTCCCACTAAATGTAGGTAGTTTCAGTTTTGGTAAATTTGAATGGTGGCTAATATAGTTTGGCGCATTTTGGGTTTGTGATTTATTACCACTTGGAGCTAGAGCTGACATAAATAATGCTTTAGTTGTTACACAAATTTCTTCTAAACCGGATCGATTATCATTTTCAGGATCCAAAAAATCAATTTCTGATTGCAAACCCATTGCCTTTTCAATATATGAATTTAACATATCTAATCGGCACTGCAGTTCAAACTGATTTTTTGATATAGAGCCAGATTCAAATTTATGTTTTATGCGGGAAATGTCCTCTGTTACCTTGTCTAAGCGAACAAACAGCTTTTTCAGCTTCGTGCTGCCGGAGTCGGGGTCTTTGCCTTTTGAGCCTTTTTCGACAACAGTCGACTTCTGGTCTATAGATTCGTTTTTACTCATGATAGAAATTTTTTATGGTATAAGCCAAATTTTAAATCTGTTTTCAAATAATAATAATTTGTTGTTTGTTTTGTTGTTTTTATTTTAATTTGTAATATTGTTCAAAGCAAAATTTTATAAGTTATATTAAGTGAACACCCCTGCTGCTTTTAGTCTGCGCCAATTATTAAAGCGAACACAAAAAAAAACTTAAACGTTTTTGTTCCGGTTTATTACTTTGAAGTGAGAGAAGAACAGAAGAGCGGCAAATTGCAGTAAATTGCGATGTCAACAAAGGAAGCCCTGAGCATCTAATGCAGAGAGAGCGAAATATCGGAACGCAGCAAAGGAAAACAAGGTATAGCAAGCGGTCGGATCAAAAGTAAGGTAGAAACATGCGAACGAAAACCTAACTGTCCGCTTATTCCGTTTTGGTTATATGCGAGGGTTGATTTAAACTTTTTTGGCAAGCGAGATGATTTTAATTTGTTTAAATGAATACTCTTGTGTTTTAATTTAATTTTAGATATTTCGTTAGCTCAGATTTTTTTTTTTTTGCTTCGAGTTGTTTTCACACTTTTTAATAAGATATGATATCTCAATGCCAATACAAAAATGCAAGTACTTGAGCTGCCAATGCTTCAAGTCTACTTTTAAATGTTCTTTTGTTTTGGCACTGTTACCTGTTCATCAGACGAATCCACTTCCCTAGAATCCAAGTCAATGTCCATTGGGTTGCAAGACACTCCAAAATAATCCAAATGAGCTTGATTATTATGGTTGGTTAATTCCAGCCACAGGTCACTCTCAGGCGAAGATTAGCCGCACCAAAAATGCAATACTCAATGTATTGTGAACGCGACAAATGGAACTGGGATGATACCGCGAGCAGCCAAGCAATTTTAAAATTTTTATTTAATTATAAAATGTTTTAAACTTATATACGCAACAAGTTCAAAAGACACTTTCCGATAGTCCCTGCTCGGGCGCCATGAACGAATTTCAAAACCGAAAATTAAAATAATACGGGCTTGTAGTACGTTAATTAAATAAGCAATTTAATTGTTGCTCTTTTTTAATGGAACTTCGCGAAAAGTGAAAATAAGCTAGGCTGCTACGGATTGAAAAAAAACACCACCAAGTTCAATGATCCAAATGAGAGTAATTCTATTTTTGACAAAAGGCGAAGGCAAGAGTACAAAGTAAAGACTTACAGCTAGCTTATGTTAATTAACAGCGTTTCATTATGTATGTAGAGTGACTTCAAGTTATACGTATGTATGTATACTACTTAAACACAAAAGCTACTACTTAATATAAAAGTACATTTTTTTTATACTAGTAAATGACTCGGATCCAACACCACTGTCGCGTGCAGCGCGACTGTTGCTTTTCTTACTGGTTATATTTGTTTTTTAAAAATAAAAATCAATTTATAACTTTTATTTTTGATTTTTTAAATAAAAATCAAAAAGTAAGAGTTGTGAATTCATTTTTATACCCTTCGACCATTGAAAATGGTCAAAAAAGGGTATACTAACTTTGTGCCTTATACCCTTCGACCATTGAAAATGGTCAAAAAAGGGTATACTAACTTTGTGCAAATGTATGTAACAGGCAGAAGGAGGCGTGGGAGACCCCATAAAGCATATATATTCTTGCTCAGGATCACTAGCCGAGTTGATTGAGCCATGTCCGTCTGTCTGTCTGTCTGTCTGTCTGTCTGTCTGTCTGTCTGTGTGAACGCACAGATCTCAGCTATTATAAAAGCTAGTGTTACCAAATTTGGCAGGAAGACTCCTGTGTACTATAAGCTGATCAAGTTTATTTCAAATGTTAGGTGCCACGCCCACCGACCCCGCAAATAAATAATTTAATTTTTGAACTCAATTTGTAAGCGTTGTATACAAGATATAACTTTCAGACTTTAACATATACGAAGCTGATTAAAATATCTACGTATTCTTGATTCTCCGATCGGACAATAAACACAGAAGTTATTTAAGAAAGTATGTGCATAAGACCAAGTGCTTCTATCAGCTAACAAGGGAGGCGGGCGAGCGCAAAGCGCGAGCGCCATCTGTCGGCAATAATTTAAAAGCATGCGCATTTGTATATGTGTATGAATATAACAAATTCAACTACACCAGAACATATGTCGAAGGGTATCCCACTGTCGCGTGCAGCGCGACTGTTGCTTTTCTTACTGGTTATATTTGATTTTTAAAAATGAAAATCAATTTTTAACTTTTATATTTGATTTTTTAAATAAAAATCAAAAAGTAAGAGTTGTGAATTCATTTTTATTATAAAAATAAGAAATAAAAATCAAATTGAAATTGCTCATAAACCGAGATTATTTTTATAATATATTGGTAAATATATATGATCTACACTGCAATACCAACCAGTTTATATAAATATATATGTGGGATTGGTGTTTGGCTGTTTACCCAAATCTCACTAGTGTGAAACAGCTGATACCTAGACAACGACAACGATGACAACGATAACGATGACAACGATAACGAGGACAACGAGAATGAATAGATCAACGACTACAGATGAAGAAGGTGGCGAATTAGCGTGGTGGCGAATTCGCAAACACGACGATCAACGAGGAGCAAGAGCGAAACGCTAAGAGAGCGGAGTGCTGCACGAAGGCGGTGAGAGTGGTTGTTCGCTCGTTGAAGAAGTAAGTTGTGCGTTCTGCCTGTGTGGCTACGAGAGCGACAGCAATACGACGATAAAGACGGTTTAGACGTTACCGACAACGAAGACTTTAAATTAAATATCCTATTATTTGTTCTAAAATACGAATAAAGTTAATACTATTATAATAAAACCCCACATTTTGGGTGCTCGTCCGAGATTGAGCAAATGTGAACGGTATTGAACAGAAGTGAACAAAATTGATGACATTAAACAGAAGTTGAACGTGTAAAACAAAAAAATACAGTCGAAATTTTTTTTTACTATAATGGCGTGTTTAAATAATTTCATAAGTGCTATCTTACGCTCAAGCAAGAAAGAGAGCATTGCTGCATGCACTGCATAAGTTTGTGTTCGAAAGTGAAGGAGACAGAAGTAATCGTCAAAGACTACGGGAATTTACTGGTTTCGACTTTGCCGAAAACGACCAGAGATATCGTGCAAAAAGAGAATACGCAGTAGATAATTTGACGCAGGCTGACCTTGTGTCAATATGCAACGTGCTAGGCATAGGATACAGAAATGAAGACTTGCATATACACATTTTCCGCAACTTGAAAATGAACAGTTTACTGGCATCAAGCGAAGTCGACGACGACGAAACAGACGATGAAGCAGAAAACGTTACATTCCAGACGCCGAACAGAGAAATGAACGCCGAAAGAAGTGATGAAAATGTACAAGGAGCAGACGAGATGAATACCAGGCGCAACGTATTTACAGAAAACGACAGAATGTCGACGCCACGCTTTGCGATCAGTTTTCGCGACGTAGAAGAGAGCATTCGCTGTTATGATGGCACTAACACTATTCCAGTCGAAGTATGGATAGAAGAATACGAAGAACAAGCGACGCTCATGTATTGGAATGACTTCCAGAAGTTTCTGTTTGCAAAAAAGGCACTAAAAGGAATTGCAAAACTGTTTGTGTTGAGCGAGAGAGGTTTAAATTCGTGGAATTCTCTCAAAATAGCATTGCTATCCGAATTTAAGTCGAGTGTAAGCAGCAAGCTAGTTCACGAGCAACTCGCGCAAACGAAACGTGGCAACAACGAGTGTGTTTTCGAATACTTTTATAGAATGAAAGATATTGCTTCTCGAGGTAAAATTACAGATGACGCTTTCATACAGTATTTAATTGACGGCATCGACGAAAAGAGTGTAAACAAAACAATATTATATGGTGCGAAAAATATGAGTCAATTTAAAGAAAAACTAAAGTGTTTTGAAACAATAATTGCAAAGGAAAATCAGAGTGAGAAAGACAAGTCGAAGCGCAACGACAACAGTGTGAAAGACAAAGATAGAAAAAATCAGAATGTGAACAAAGACGCAAAAAAAGAGGTGAAATGCTACAACTGTGGTGAAAAAGGGCATGTGTTGAATAATTGCCAGAATAAAGAAAAAGGAAGAAAGTGTTACAAATGCAATCAGTACGGACATATTTCGAAAGAGTGCGCAAAAATTGACAATAATGTTTTAAATACGAATACGCGCAGTTTGATTTCTAAAAATGATTTGACCAGCAAAGACGTTTATATTGCAAATAAAAAGTGTACGGCGTTATTCGATACAGGCAGTAAATTTAATATCATACGGGAAGATTTTTATCATGATATTGGCAAGCCAAAACTGGAAAGCTGCAATGTCGTTCTAATTGGATTCGGTAGTGACCGCGACTCTAATAAAATAAAACCACTTGGACAATTTAAACAAACAATTCAGATTGATGAAGAAGATTTTGTATTAGATTTGTATGTCGTTCCGATCAGATTCCTTGATATGCAATTAATTATCGGAGAACAGCTATGTTTACATGCAGAAATTGTTTTTAATTGTAATGGCTTACAAGTGCGAAAAAATAAAATCAATAACGAACAAAATATTCTTAACATTTGTGTTGAAGTGGACAATGAGTTGTTTGACATTAATGAGGCTGCGAGCGAATATGCTAAGCAAGAAGTGCGTGAGCTAATTTCGACCTATGAACCTGTCAAAACAAAATCAACAAATGTAGAAATGCGTATTGTGCTCAACGATGAATCGCCTATTTTTTCACGTCCACGCAGACTAGCTTTTACGGAAACGCGTATTGTTGATGAACAGATTGAGGAGTGGCTTGAGAATGGCATAATTGAAGAGTCAACATCCGAATTTACAAGTCCCATAGTACTCGTAAAAAAACAAGACGGCTCTGCAAGACTGTGTGTAGATTATCGTAGAATTAACAAGGTAATTGTAAAAGACCATTTTCCATTACCGCTCATTGAGGATCAGTTGGATCGTCTGCAAGAGGCAAATATATTCAGTACAATCGATTTGAAGAACGGATTTTTCCACGTACCAGTTGCTGAATCGAGCAGAAAATATACGTCATTTGTGACACACCGTGGACAATATCAGTTTTTGAAAGTACCCTTTGGATTTTCAAATTCGCCAGGCGTTTTTCAGCGCCACGTCAATGCGATATTTCGAGATCTGTCACGCAGAGGCATTGCATTGCCCTATGTAGATGATATAATTATTCCCTCTAAGACAGAACAAGACGCTGTACAACACTTGAAGGAAGTTATTGCGACATGCAAAGAATATGGTCTGCAGCTCAATTTGAAGAAATGCAATTTTCTTAAGACGCGCATTCAATTTCTTGGCCATGTTATAGAAAATCGCAAAATTTACCCCTCACCGGAGAAAATCGAAGCTGTATCTAAGTTCAAGATGCCACAAACTATTAAACAAATAGAAAGTTTTTTGGGCCTGACGGGCTATTTCAGAAAGTTTATACCAAATTACGCAGGCATAGCTAGACCTTTAACTGAGTTGACAAAGAAAAAGGCAAAATTTAGATTTGATTTGGACGAAGAGAATGCAGTTAATATTTTGAAGAAGTTGCTAACTGAGAACCCTGTTTTAAGCATTTATAATCAGACTTACGAGACGGAAGTGCATACAGATGCATCTATTGATGGATTCGGAGCAGTTTTATTACAGATGAACGTCGACGATGGTCAACTGCATCCTGTGTATTTTATGTCAAAAAAGACCACAGATGCACAGCGTAAATACAGCAGCTATGAGTTGGAAATATTGGCAGTCATCGAAGCTTTGACTAAGTTTAGAGTGTATTTGTTAGGCATTCATTTTAAACTGGTAACTGACTGCAACGCTTTTACGAAAACTTTAGAAAAACAAAGTTTATGCACCAGGGTGGCTCGTTGGATTCTTTTTCTTCAAGAATATAACTACACAGTTGAACATCGATCTGGCGTGAGAATGAAGCATGTCGATGCTCTCAGCCGGAATCCAGTGATGCTTATAAGAGAGGATAGCTTAAGTGCTGCTTTGAAAGATGCGCAAGCGCGCGACGAGAAGATAAAAGCCATCAAAGAAGTTTTAAGCGATGAAAGTAAGGCATACGATGACTATTTTTTAAAAACAGGTCTGCTGTACAAACTTGTAGGTGACGATGAGCTAGTAGTAGTGCCAAACGAAATGCAAAAGCGAATCATAAGCAGAGCCCATGATAGAGGTCATTTTGCTGCTAAGAAGACAAAGGAGTTAATTTGCCGAGATTTTTTTATACCAAATGTTGAAGACAAGATTAAAAAATATATCGAGTGCTGTATTCCATGCATTTTAACGGATCGCAAACGAGGCAAGCAAGAAGGACTACTACACCCTCTCCAGAAAGAAGACGTCCCATTGTTTACATACCATATTGATTTTTTGGGTCCGCTTGAATCAACGCATAAGGACTACAAACATATTTTGGCTGTAATCGATTCATTTACGAAATTTTGTTGGCTCTATCCAACGAAGTCAACCACAGCAAACGAGGTGATTGTGAAGCTCAGCAACCAAAGTGTTAACTTTGGCAACCCAGCATTCATTATTTCGGATAGAGGCTCGGCGTTCACATCGCAAGACTTTGTGAAATATTGCGAAGATGAGGGAATAAAGCTAGTGAAGACGACTACTGGCTTACCAAGGGTAAACGGACAGGTTGAGCGACTAAATTCTATTATAATTTCAGTACTCTCGAAGTTAAGTATCGATGACCCCACGAAATGGTATCGCAATGTCAACAGAGTGCAACAGGCGATCAACTCAACATTTACCAGAAGCATTAATACGACGCCTTTTGAGCTACTGGTTGGTGTCAAAATGAGAACAAAAGATGATCTTCAGATACGAAACTTGATAAACGAAGAGGCCATAGCAGTTTTCAACGAAGAACGCAGCGAGTTACGAATGAAGGCAAAAACGCAGATACTGAGGGTGCAGAACGAGAACAAGAAGGCGTACAATCTTCGACGAAAGCAAGCAAGACGATATGATGTTGGTGACCTAATAGCTATTAAACGTACCCAGTTTGGTAGTGGCCTAAAGCTGAAACCTAAGTTTTTGGGGCCTTATAAAGTTGTAAAGGTGAAATACAACAACGCCTATGATGTCAAAAAAGTAGGCAACAGCGATGGACCAAATAATTCTGCAACGTGCGCGGAATACATGAAGCCTTGGCCGATTGGCAACGATGACAGTGACGACGAAGAAGCATTCGGGTCGAAAGCTTAGTCAGAATGGCCGAATGTGGGATTGGTGTTTGGCTGTTTACCCAAATCCCACTAGTGTGAAACAGCTGATACCTAGACAACGACAACGATGACAACGATAACGATGACAACGATAACGAGGACAACGAGAATGAATAGATCAACGACTACAGATGAAGAAGGTGGCGAATTAGCGTGGTGGCGAATTCGCAAACACGACGATCAACGAGGAGCAAGAGCGAAACGCTAAGAGAGCGGAGTGCTGCACGAAGGCGGTGAGAGTTGTTGTTCGCTCGTTGAAGAAGTAAGTTGTGCGTTCTGCCTGTGTGGCTACGAGAGCGACAGCAATACGACGATAAAGACGGTTTAGACGTTACCGACAACGAAGACTTTAAATTAAATATCCTATTATTTGTTCTAAAATACGAATAAAGTTAATACTACTATAATAAATACATACTTTGTGCAAATGTATGTAACAGGCAGAAGGAGGCGTAGGGAGACTCCAAAGTATATATATTCTTGCTCGGGATCACTAGCCGAGTTGATTGAGCCATGTCCGTCTGTCTGTCTGTCTGTCTGTCTGTCTGTCTGTCTGTCTGTCTGTCTGTCTGTCTGTCTGTCTGTGTGAACGCACAGATCTCAGCTATTATAAAAGCTAGAGTTACCACATTTCGCAGGAAGACTCCTGTGTGCTATAGAGCTGATCAAGTTTATTTCAAATGTTAGGTGCCACGCCCACCGCCCCCGCAAATAAATAATTTAATTTTTGAACTCAATTTGTAAGCGCTGTATACAAGATACAACTTTCAGACTCAAGCTCATTAAAATATCTACGTCTTCTCAAAATTTCAATCCGATCGAACAATAAACACAGAAGTTATTTAAGAAAGTATGAGCATAAAAACAAGTGCTTGTGTCAGCTAACAAGGAAGGCGGGCGAGCGCGAAGCGCGTGCGCCATCTGTCGGGAATAATTTTCAAGCATGTGCCTATGTGTATATGTATGAATTTAAAAAATTAATAAGAAAAGCAACAGTCGCGCTGCACGCGACAGTGGGATACCCTTCGACCTATGTTCCGGGTGTAGTTTAATTTGTTAAATTCATACACATATAGATAGGCACATGCTTGAAAATGATTCCCGACAGATGGCGCTCGCGCTTGCGCTCGCCCGCCTCCCTTGTTAGCTGATATAAGCACTTGGTTTTATGCACATACTTTCTTAAATAACTTCTGTGTTTATTGTCCGATCGGATTGCAATTTCGAGAATACGTAGATATTTTAATGAGCTTAGTATATGTTAAAGTCAGAAAGTTGTATCTTTTATACAGCGCTTACAAATTAAGCTCAAAAATTAAATTATTGATTTGCCGGGGCGGTGGGCGTGGCACATAACATTTGATATAAACTTGATCAGCTTATAGTACACAGGAGTCTTCCTGCCAAATTTGGTAACTCTAGCTTTTATAATAGCTGAGATCTGTGCGTTCACACAGACAGACAGACAGACAGACAGACGGACATGGCTCAATCGACTCGGCTTGTGATCCTGAGCAAGAATATATATACTTTATGGGGTCTCCGACGCCTCCTTCTGCCTGTTACATACATTTGCACAAAGTTAGTATACCCTTTTTTGACCATTTTCAATGGTCGAAGGGTATAACTACACTAGATAATGGGTCGACGGGTATCCCACTATCGCGTGCAGCGCGACTGTTGCTTTTCTTACTGGTTTTTATAATATATTGGTAAATATATATGATCTACACTGCAATACCTACCAGTTTATTCAAATGTATATATCATGTATATATATATCACTTGTTTAGACAAGGTTTTAGACTTATTAGCGACCTAAGTTTAAGGGCAAAATATATAAAATACACAAGAACCTCCTCATCAGACACATTTCCATTCGATCAACTCGTAAAAACTTCAAGATTAATAGCGACATGCTTCGAAAAGCCGATATATTATCTATCTCGTTTTATAAGCAATTTCAATTTGATTTTTACTTCTGATTTCTACAATAAAAATCAATTCATTACTCTTACTTTTTCATTTTTATTTTAAAAATCAAATATAAAAGTTAAAAATTGATTTTCATTTTTAAAAATCAAATATAAAAATTGAAAAACAATTTTAAAATTAAAAATTGGAAAAAAAGAAGTTAACGTGGTTTTTTTGTTCGCCGATAAAAATTAAAAATTGGAAAAAAAAAAGTTAACGCGGGTTTTGTGTTCGCCGATAAAAACTAGCACGGTACATTTATTAGAGAATTTTAAGAGCTTAGATTTTTTAAATCTCATAATTATTATTCACGGTCCCTGGTTCCGAGTTCTTAGCTTCTATTATTATTCTGATTATTTTTTGCTTACTATATTTTCTAGAAAAATAGTTACATTTGCTTTTTTCTCTCAAATTTTTCGAAACCAAGGTATCTTGACTTTTCTGTCACACACACGGTTAAGGGCTAGACTACAAGTTATTATTTTCATCATAGTCTATTAGAAAATCAACCGAAAATCATTAGAAAAAGTTAAGAAAAATTATATTCCCTTTCGTACTTTTGTATTTGATATTTAACAATTTTTCCAATTACTAATATGGATAAAGTAGTGGTAACTAAGGTTTTAGTTCTCGATACAAATCCGGCCAGCTTCGCCTCTCCATACAAGTTCAAGGTGGAATACACATGCTACGAGCATTTGGAGCATAAAATAGAGTTCAAGGTTGTGTATGTTGGTTGCTCTTTGGACGACGAATATAACCAGGATTTGGACAGTATCTATATTCGACCTGTTACTGAAGGATGTTATGCATTCGAAATTGAGTGCTCGCCGCCGGATATTGAATTGATACCCGAGAACGATCTTACTGGCATGACTTGCATTTACCTAATTGCTCTGTTTCGTCGCCAGGAATTCTTTCGCTTAACTTACCATGTAAATGTCAAATATGAAAATCATGACAAATTAATGCGTCATATTGACACTCGTGAAACCCACTTTGCACGGTCTGTAATCAACTGGGACGATGGATGAAAACTTAAAATTTTTTGTATTTGACAAGTCAATTTTTCAAGATTTCGTTTTGGACACTTATTTTGAAGCTGCAGTCTGCCACAACGCGAGCGACGCGGGTAGCTACAGGAGAAAGGAGTTGCTTCTTTTCAGACAAAACAAACGGGAGCCGGAATGACGCAAGTGTGAGGAAATTAAGATGTTTCAAAGCATTATGGACTATCGTTCATATTATTTAAATTTTCAGTGCAAAAATAAAATCTTTTTTTTATAAATTTCTAAAAATAATTTAATATATTCAAAAATTTTACCTAAAGATTTTACTTCGTCATGTCGCAAAAGAGCCAGAGCCGATGGCTTGTTTGCGGAATTGTTTAAGGCCGGTGGTAATAAGCTGATTGGATCCATGCAGCGTCCTTTGTCCAGTACTAAACAAGAGTGATCAGGCGGTTTGTACCAATTAACGGTAAATTAACAGATCCTTGCATAACGCTAAATCCTGGATCCCAATAAGGTTTCAGACAAGATCGTGCGACCCTTTTAATCTGGAAGCGGAATGCCGAAATACATCGAATGTCGCTATTTTTTAAAAAAGTCACCAGCTCTTTGTATACGCCGATTTTACCGACATCATTGGATGTTGCAAATGAGATATTACTGCTGAATTTTCCGCGATCACAATAGTCTGCAAAACTAGATTTGGATGTACCTATGTGTCGATAAAAACTAAGCAAGGTTTCTAGTTTAGTTCTCTATCTTGGCTGACTTGCGCTCGAAGTTAACTTCCTCAAGTTGTTCACTTTCGAGTAGGGACCGTAACGGTTATAATTTTTATTAAAAAAATTTCAAAATAAGAATTATGAACTAATTTTTTAATTTAAAAATCATTTTTAATTATTATATTTGTTTTTTAAAAATAAAAATCAATTTATAACTTTTATTTTTGATTTTTTAAATAAAAATTAAAAAGTATGAGTTGTGAATTCATTTTTATTATAAAAATAAGAAATAAAAATAGAAAAACCCACAGTCGCGCTGCACGCGACAGTGGGATACCCTTCGACCTATGTTCCGGTGAAGTTTAATTTGTTAAATTCACACACATATACAAATGAGCATGCTTTTAAATTATTGCCGACAGATGGCGCTCGCGCTTTGCGCTAGCCCGCCTCCCTTGTTAGCTGAAACAAGCACTTCGTTTTATGCACATACTTTCATAAATAACTTCTGTGTTTATTGTCCGATCGGATTGCAATTTCGAGAATACGTAGATATTTTAATGAGCTTAGTATATGTTGAAGTCAGAAAGTTGTATCTTTTATACAGCGCTTACAAATTAAGTTCAAAAACTAAATTATTGATTTGGGGGAGGGCGGTAGGCGTGGCACCTAACATTTGAAATAAACTTGATCAGCTTATAGTACACAGGAGTCTTTCTGCCAAATTTGGTAACTCTAGCTTTTATAATAGCTGAGATCTGTGCGTTCACACAGACAGACGGACAGACGGACAGTCGGACAGACGGACAGACGGGAGGCAGACATGGCTCAATCGACTCGGCTTGTGATCCTGAGCAAGAATATATATACTTTATGGGGTCTCCGACGCCTTCTTTCTGCCTGTTACATACATTTGCACAAAGTTAGTATACCCTTTTTTGACCATTTTCAATGGTCGAAGGGTTTAAAAATCAAATTGAAATTGCTCATAAACCGAGATTATTATACCCTTCGACCATTGAAAATGGTCAAAAAAGGGTATACTAACTTTGTGCAAATGTATGTAAAAGGCAGAAGGTGGCGTCGGAGACCCCATAAAGTATATATATTCTTGCTCAGGATCACTAGCCGAGTCGATTGAGCCATGTCCGTCTGTCTGTCTGTCTGTCTGTCTGTCTGTCTGTGTGAACGCACAGATCTCAGCTATTATAAAAGCTAGAGTTGTCAAATTTGACAGGAAGACTCCTGTGTACTATAAGCTGATCAAGTTTATTTCAAATGTAATGTGCCACGCCCACCGCCCCCGCAAATAAATAATTTAATTTGTAAACTTAATTTGTAAGCGCTGTATAAAAGATACGACTTTCTGACTTTAACATATACTAAGCTCATTAAAATATCTACATATTCTCAAAATTGCAATCCGATCGGACAATAAACACAGAAATTATTTAAGAAAGTATGTGCATAAAACCAAGTGCTTGTATCAGCTAACAATAATAATAATAATCAGCTAACAAGGGAGGCGGGCGAGCGCAAAGCGCGAGCGCCATCTGTCGGCAATAATTTAAAAACATGCGCATTTGAATATATGTATGAATTTAACAAATTAAACTACACCGGAACATAGGTCGAAGGGTATCCCACTATCGCGTGCAGCGCGACTGTTGCTTTTCTTACTGGTTTTTATAATATATTGGTAAATATATATGATCTAAACTGCAATACCTACCAGTTTATTCAAAGATATATATGTATATGAAATCACTTGTTTAGACAAGGTTTTAGACTTATTAGCGACCTAAGTTTAAGGGCAAAATATATAAAATACACAAGAACCTCCTCATCAGACACATTTCCATTCGATCAACTCGTAAAAACTTCAAGATTAATAGCGACATGCTTCGAAAAGCCGATATATTATCTAGCTCGTTTTATAAGCAATTTCAATTTGATTTTTATTTCTGATTTCTATAATAAAAATCAATTCATTACTCTTACTTTTTCATTTTTATTTTAAAAATCAAATATAAAAGTTTAAAATTGATTTTCATTTTTAAAAATCAAATATAAAAATTGAAAAACAATTTTAAAATTAAAAATTGGAAAAAAAGAAGTTAACGTGGTTTTTTTGTTCGCCGATAAAAATAAAAAATTGGAAAAAAAAGTTAACGCGGGTTTTGTGTTCGCCGATTAAAACTACGTAGCACGGTACGATTTTTCCCACATTTTTTAGAGACTTTTAAGAGCTTAGATTTTTTAAATCTCATAATTATTATTCACGGTCCCTGGTTCCGAGTTCTTAGCCTCTATTATTATTCTGATTATTTTTTGCTTACTATATTTTCTAGAAAAATAGTTACTGTTACGATTTCATACTGTGATGGATATCAAAAGAGACACTAAAACTTTATAATTGTTTATTGACTATTTCGAGTCGTTATGGCGTAAAATTAGAATGTTACAAAAAGAGGCAGTATTTAATTTTATGTGTTTTTGCCGCCGTTGGTTGTCGAGACCTGCCAACTTGTTCATCCTCCGCTAGAGGTGCCGCTTCTTTAATATATCAATATTGATACAAGTATCGATAATGCTAATGGTGGTTCGAATTATGCAGCCAAACAAAACTTAAATTTAAATTCAAATTCAAATAGACTTAAATGTACGTGAAGTCGCAACATCCCACCCACCGTAAAACTACTCCATAGTTTTACCCAAAACATTTAGCACTGCAAGCTTTGAAACTGGTCTTTTTAGCAATCCAGTTGACGTTTGTACTTCAGCTATTCGGATTTGGCCGTCCGCGGCAGCAATTGTACGAAAAACAACTCCTTTTCTCCAGTTACCTCTTGGAAGGCTCTCCTCACAAATTACCACAACATCTCCCTTTGCTATGGGTTTGGATCGCGCATGCCATTTAGTGCGCCGTGTCAAAGTCGGTAGATATTCACGCATCCATCGATGCCAAAAATTATATTTCATCTGTTGACTGATTCGATACTGCTTACGTAGGCACAAATTAAGATCTTTTCCAGGAGTTTGCGTCGAGTTCGTCGTTCCCAGTAAGAAATGGTTTGGAGTCAGAGGTTCCAGATCATTTATATCTATTGGCAAATGTGTTAATGGTCGACTGTTTATTATATTTTCAGCTTCTATCAGCAAGCTCCTTAAAGTTTCCACCTGTTGGGCTTTCTCTTTTAAAGTTATGGCCAATACTCGTTTTATGCTCCTAACCATGCGCTCCCAGCATCCGCCAGGAGCTCGGATTGGATGGACAATTAAACTGCCACTCGATGCCTTTTTTGCCTAACTCTGATTTTATATATTCCATATCGAAAAAATTCTTCGCGTTCTTTAATTCCTTATTGGTGCCAACGAAATTAGTTCCCATGTCAGAACGGATCTTGACAGGAATTCCTCTGCGGTTCACAAAATTTCTTATGCACAACACACATGCGTCTGTCGACAAGTCTGCCGCTAACTCCAGATGAACAGCCCTTATAGTTAAGCATGTGAAAAGTGCAACCCATCTCTTTTCTTGTCTTTGTCCAATCGTCACCATGACTGGACCAAAGTAGTCCAATCCTACGTACGAAAATGGCCGTTGAAATGGTGTCACCTCTATCCTCTGGTAACTGGCCCATCAACGGTGGTACAGGCTTAGCCATCTCGTTTTTACAATGTTGACATCTTGCCTTAGCTCGACTCCACAGCTTTTCTTAAATTCACAATCCAGAATTGACGCCTTATTTCGTTTACAATAAGCTCATTGTTTTGATGATGATAGCTGACATGATACCATCTAACAATTAACTCTGACAAAATGTGACGCGATGGTAACAATATCGGACGACGTGCCCTCTCTGGAATGGAAATACAATAATCCAGCCTTCCTCCAGCAAATAATAACACCATTCGCGTTCAATTGGGGCGACAATGAGTATATCGGACTTTCCTTCGACACGATTCCAGATTCCAGAAGTTCTTCTTTTTCCTACCAGTATGCTTCAAGTTGCGCAATTTTACATAAGGTTGATTCTGCCAGGTTCAATTCGTGTGCCGTCAACTCTCCGTCATATTCTCCATGTTGGTCCTTGCGACATTTGCTCACAAACCTCCAAATCCAGCCCACTGTACGTTTTAAGCGTGAATAATTTGAAAACCTTTCTAGTGATATCCATTGAGCCTTGCCAAAAAACATGATTTGATTGCTGTCTGTCTGTCTGTCTGTCTGTCTGTCTGTGTGAACGCACAGATCTCAGCTATTATAAAAGCTAGAGTTGTCAAATTTGACAGGAAGAGTCCTGTGTACTATAAGCTGATAAAGTTTATTTCAAATGTAATGTGCCACGCCCACCGCCCCCGCAAATAAATAATTTAATTTTTAAACTTAATTTGTAAGCGCTGTATAAAAGATACGACTTTCTGACTTTAACATATACTAAGCTCATTAAAATATCTACATATTCTCAAAATTGCAATCCGATCGGACAATAAACACAGAAATTATTTAAGAAAGTATGTGCATAAAACCAAGTGCTTGTATCAGCTAACAATAATAA
>JAEIFQ010001001.1:0-54502 GCA_018904025.1 Zaprionus vittiger
GTATTTCTCCCCTTAGTAAAACGCAAACGCACAACTCAGTTTATCTCTTTTTATTTCTGGTCGCACTTGACGTTAGTAGCGTATGCCTTTAACTGACTCTCTCTCCGTTTGCGATCGGCCTCTTCGCATGTTGCTAGAAGAGCCGATGTTGCGAAACAAGACAGACAACTTAACCATAATGTTTATATACAATGTTGATATAATAAACTTATATACAATGTTGGTGTAACAAACTTATATACAATGTTGATATAACAAACTTATATACAATGTGTATGCATACTATCTACATACCCTAGCCTACTACAATTCGGCCATCCTGACATTTAAGATCCCTGATCTTGTAGGAATTTTTCAACTATAGCTATTACATGGTACTTAGTCGATATTTGGTACATTTTTACAATTTTCTTATTCTTAATTGTACAAATTCATTTTCTATTCCCTATCCAATGTTTAATATTTTGACTACACCAGACACCTTGATATGGATTACGTGCTAATTGAAAACCTTCAGCATCTTTAATCAAAAAACCTATAATTTTTCAATACCTTCTCTATTACATATGGACCCTTATGTTTAGGTATTAGCTTTCTAGCAACTCCTCCTGTACTATCGATATTCTTAACCATAATGTAATCTCCTACCTTGTACTGCGTACTTGTTTTCTTCTTACTATTATATCTTTTTCATTATCACTCTGTGATTTTAATTGCGATTCCGCTCCTTTCTTTCTAACTTCTTTCAAGTTTCTAATTTCACTAAAGTTATCTAACTCTTCTAATTTTTGTCTTAACTCATCAATAACTTTCCCTTTTGCTCAATTTCAAACAAGATCTTGCTCGGAGATTGCGCTACACTTCTTTGTTTGGTATTATTCAATGAAAATTCTACGTCTTCAATAACTGCATCCCAATGCAATCCATTTTCAATGTCTGTCAATTTTGCTATCATTGGCCCTACTATTCTATTGACTCTTTCTACCTGTCCATTGGCCTGGGGTGAACCTGTCGCTATCTTTATGTGCTTAATATTATATTCTTCCATAAACTTTGCAAAATCTTCGGATGTAAAACAGCTGCCCCTATCTGATACTATAAATTTCGGCCTGCTATATGATCTAAAATAATCTTTAAAGCTAGAATCACTTCTTTTGTGTTCGTTGTCTTTGTTGCATATAACCTAACATATTTAGTGAATCCGTCTATTATTACAAACAAATGTTTCTTTGCCCTACCGTTATCTACCGGTCCATAATGATCGATGTGTATTATCTCAAACGGCACGTTCCCCTTCTTCTTCTTTTCCAGACTTTGGTGAAAATGCCACACATCTCAAAAAATTTCCTATATGCCTAACAACTTTTTCTTACATATTCGAAAACTAATAAGTCTTAACAATGGCATCAATAACCTTATCTCTCCCTAAGTGCCCTAATTCATTGTGATATTTGTATAAAATTTTCTCTTCCATTTCTTCTGGCACACAAAACAACAATCTTCCATCATTGGCCTTTCTATAAAGTACACCATTTCTCATTTCAAAAATTTTATCTTCCGTTTTCTCTAACTTTTTCCTAATATCTTTCAACTTATCATCTTTTGCTTGACAAATAACTAAAGTATCTTCAAAACTATTAGTTTCTATCACTAATATGTTCGTATTTCTGCTTAATGCATCTACATGCTGCATATGCTTTCCTGCTTTATGAACTACCTCAAATTCGTACTCTAATAGTTCTAATGCCCATCTCGCAATCCGAGGGTTTAATTCCACCCTATTTAACGTTAACGTTAATGCGTTGCAGTCCGTAACAATTTTAAATCTCTTTCCCTGTACATAAATTCTAAATCTTCTTAATGCATACAGGATGGCTAATGTTTCCAGTTCGAAACTATAATATTTGGCCTCATCCTTCGTCGTGGCTTTCGAGTAAGAAAATATAGGGTGCCATTTCTTATCCTCTTTCTTTTGCAATAACACTGCACCAAAACCTTGTGCACTTGCATCTATATGTAACTCTATTTCATCCTTATAATAATATAAACCTAACACTGGAGCTTCCACTAACTTTTTCTTAAGTGTCTCAAAGCATTCTAACTCTTTTTCCTCAAAGGTAAATTCTTTGTCTTTCTTCAATAAGTCATATAAAGGTTTTGCAATGGTTGAAAAACCCTTAATGAATCTTCTGAAATATGAACACAATCCCAAAAAGCTTCTGACACCATGCACCTTATCTGGTACTGGAAAATCCCTAATTGCTTCTATTCCCTTGTCATTGGCCTGTATTCCCTTACTTGTTATTAAAAATCCTAAATATTGTACACTCGATTGCAGAAACTCACATTTGTCCATTCTTAGCTCTAATTTGTTCCTCGTTAATCTGTCAAAGACTTCTCTAAGTACTTGCATATGTTCCTTTATGCCTTTGCTAGCTATCATTATATCATCCATATATATAATAACCTTATCTTGCCTTATCATATCCTCGAAAATTTTATTAATAAATCTCTGAAAAACCGCCGGTGCATTTTTCAGCCCCATTGGCATTCTTAAAAATTCAAACTGTCCTAAAGGTGTCATAAACGAGGTGTATTTGATTGATTCCTTATCAACAAAAACATGAAAGTAGCCATGTTTAAGATCTAACTTCGAGAATATCGTTTTATTTACTAACTTATCCAACAAATCATCAATCAACGGCAGAGGATAGTTATCTTTAACCATCGTTTTATTAAGTTTTCTGTAATCAACACATAACCTTAGATCTCCCGTTTTCTTTTTTACTAACACTATTGGAGATGCATACTCTGATTCACTCGGTTTAATGATTCCGTTTTCTAAATATTCATCTAAAATAATCTGCAATTTTTCTATTTCGGTATATGCTAATCTTCTCGGCGAACAACTAAACGGTTTCGAGTCCTCTAATCTTAGTTGTATTTCACACCGAATCTCCGGTTCTTTCGGTCTTACTTTATTAACATAAAAATGTTCTACCAACTCAGTAAATTGACATCTCACATTATGATCTACCTGGGTACCTACTTTGTAATCAATTGAGTCATCTATTACATTAATTTCAAACAATTCCCTCTCCACTGTGCTTATTTCAAAATTTGCAGCTTTTCCTAATCTTTTTCTAATCTTGTCATTATTCATTAGATTTTCACTACTACCCTGACTAACACTATCGCTAACTGTTTTATTATTATTGTACCTATTTGCTTCTTCTAACATTTTATCGGCTTTATTATTACTTCGACTTCCAATTTTATCCACTGTAATCATTTTCAAGGTGTCTAAATTCAAATTTAGATTGCATGCTTCCACAAAATCTCTTCCCAAAACCACGTCATAACTCATAGACTCGTTTGCCACAATTATTAAATTAAAGTGTATTTTATCAAAATTTTTCATAACGTAACACAATATTTTTTCCATATGTTTTTAAGGAACTATTATTTAATCCATAAAATGAACTTAAAACCGGTAATTCAATAACGTCTTTTGGTACTTTACTAATTTTAATGAACGAAATTGGGCTTCCCGTGTCTATGAGGCATGCTGTAATAAATTTTGTCTTAGAATAGTTCATAAAATTAATTTCAAAATTTCTTACGTAATTGTTGCCCTCTCCATTCTTATTTTTCGGGCACGTTGCTACAAAGTGTCCCATCTCACCACAGGCATAACACGATCCTTTTTCGCGCTTTGGCTTCTTGCATTCCTTGGCCCAGTGTCCCTTCGAGTTGCAGTTGAAACAGCGCGAGAGTGTGCTGCTATTCTTTTCCACCGACGCCGCCTTTTTATCTGCTTCATATACTTTCGGTAGCTTCACTTCCGCAAATGCTCGCTTTATGTGCCGAACATCTGCAAAGCTTTGAGTACGAGCTTGGTTACGTAGCATTTGGTTTGGAATGCCTTCAATGAGGAGCCCCAACAATTCTTCCTCGTCCATATTTATGCCATGTGCCAGCATCACTTTATCGTCTGCATAAGCAACAAAGCTTTCGCCTGCCGTCCATTTTCGATCCTCAAATTTTCGCCTTGCCTCTAATTTTGACTTCTTCTCACCAAACATCGATATCAGCTCAGACACCAACTGCTCCGTTGGTAGCAATACACGTGCCGGATCTGCATGCAACCACATGCATGCTTTGCCTTTTATCTTGCTGACAATCAACATCTTCATAAACGGTTCATTTACTCCATAAATGCTGGCTATATTCTTGACTTGTGTGATCCATTTGCGTGCACATGTATCTCCCGAAAATTCGTTTAATACATCCGTTGCCATGCGCAATAATAATTCCGTATTTTGCTCAGCTTGTCCCACTGTATTTCGTTTTCCCTCGCCGCATTTTTTATTGCCAGCTTTGGCAACTTTGTTGCCAACGCTGCTAATTTCATCATTCCTTCCAGCTTCGTCGTTTCTATTGCCGACTGCAATGCCTCGCCCCTCTCTGTCACCGTCTTTGTTGCCTTCCTCGTCGCCGTCTTCGTCGCCATCCTCGTCGCCGTCTTTGTCGCCATCCTCGTCGCCGTCCTCGCTGTTACTCATTTCATTTTCGTCGCTATTCCCGTTGCCGCCGTTGTTGTTGCGCACGCCGCTTCTGCCACTATTTTCGCCGTTACTTTTGTTCTTGCGCTCGGTACTGTTCTCATCGCCGTCTTCGTCACTCTCTTCAGCTTCGCTGCCACTCTCGTTGTCTTTGTGTTCTCCGTCTTGTCCGTTATTCGTTTTGCCTTTTTGGACACTATTACAGTTGCCTTCGTTGAAATTTTCGCAATCGTCTTTTGAAAATAACGTCAATTGATTTCGCTTCTCGTTTGTTAATTTATTTAAACGCAAAATCAATTCTCTCTTTGTTCCTGTGGTTGGCTCCTTTAACACACTCAACCACCATTTTAATTGCGCCGTCGATGCACTGTTTATATTCATTTTCAAATGTTTGTCTTTTTGTTTTTATTTTTATTTTTATTTTAATTTGGTCGTGATCGGCCCACTTCTGATATTGTAGGGGTATGTGTATTTCTCCCCTAAGTAAAACGCAAACGCACAACTCAGTTTATCTCTTTTATTTCTGGTCGCACTTGACGTTAGTAGCGTATGCCTTTAACTGACTCTCTCTCCGTTTGCGATCGGCCTCTTCGCATGTTGCTAGAGAGCCGATGTTGCGAAACAGACAGACAACTTAACCATAATGTTTATATACAATGTTGATATAATAAACTTATATACAATGTTGGTGTAACAAACTTATATACAATGTTGATATAACAAACTTATATACAATGTGTATGCATACTATCTACATACCCTAGCCTACTACAATATGATAATCCATGGCCTTGTACAGTCAGCACCTGACTGTAGCGTTAGTATTTTTCGCTTCTTAATATGATTTTGGGGGCACGAAACCCCCAACAATGAAAAGGCCTGCAGCATTTGTAGCTCTACTGCAAGCAACATACAAACCCTCACGACTCATACGAGAAGTTGTGTGGACCACTACTTTGCTGTAAGTTGCTCCTTGACTTTGTGGATTGTTATACCTTCTGCAGGTACAACTGGGATTGGTTACGATCAATTGAAACTTGCTGATTGGAATGGAATTAAAAATGTTTTATCGTTTTGAAAATTGGCATCCAAGAACGCTCTAAGGAATGCGGCCACTTGGCCCGCGCATTTTTTCCTACACTATCATCTAAAAATTGTATTCAAAGAGTTTGAGGAGAGTTGGATGTATTAAAACCTATATCCATAAGAATGCCTGAAGCTCTATTAGCTAAACCATCAGCCGTGTCAATATTGACCGTAACCATGTATTTGGCAGTGGATTTTAAAATTAAAGAAGTTGATAGACCTTGAGTTTTGGAGGTCTTGAAACTTCTGACTGCCTCCAGGTGTCTATTTTTCACTTCAGTGCTAAGATGTGAAGCTTTAATAAAATCAAGAGCTGTTGAAATATATTGGACAGTTGATATTGAGTTTAATTTTGCCGTATTAAAAATGTCGGTGTCCTTATTTCTATAAAATAAATGAATTGCATCATTTGGCAGTTCGCTGGCTGGAGAAACTCTGGAACGAAGTAAGGAAATGTCGTCAGACGATGTGTGTCCAGATGCCATATTATTTAAAGCTACAGCAAAGGCCTGATCATCTCGTTGCCGCATAATCTCAGTAAGTTCAAAGAACTTAAAAAATCCCATAGAGAAGATCCGTAAATAGCACTATACGGATCGTGCGAATCAGAAGTGGATTTGAAAATCCAATGATCTCAAACAGGACTAAGCTGTCTGAGATCGCCGAAAACAATAACAGAGATCCGAATGCTGGGTCTCCGTTATCTAAAATCTCTTTAAGATGGCTATCTAAATGCGAAAATATTTTTGTACCGACCATTGATATTTCATCAATAATCAAAAGTTTAAGATCAATAAATCTTGAACGGAGGGTATTTAATAAGCCAGGTCCCAAGTTTTTAAATGCGGTCCCAGATTGGTTTATTGGAAGGGAAAACATGGAATGAAGGGTAGAACCCCCTATTCCGAAAGCTGCCGTCCCTGTGGGAGCACACAAATGAATTATGGCAGTTGATGGATTGCATCCAGGCCTACGTTTATACAACTGGGACAGGGACTGAAAAATGGCTGAAATAAGCCGACTTCTGCCGACACCGGCTCCGCCACCCAAAAACTCATGAAATACCTTCTTTTGCTCGGAAGTATGCAAAACATGGGTAAAAAAGGTTTTCTGATTAATATTAAGCGACTGAACAACTCTGGACAAATTTTCAGCCGATATTAGTGGCAGAAGTTTAACTACGCGAATGGTTTCTTCTGAATCAAGATTTGGATCACCATTGCCATTCACATTTAAAACATTTAGTTGAGAACTCTAAACTCATCATCTTCCTAACCTGCTTCACCTCTTCTATCCTCAATGTTGGTTTCCATTTCAATGGCCCTTCTAAGCGCGTCTTCTAAATCTTCTAATATATTATATTTCTTAAAATTATTGCCTAAACTAAATCATAATTTTCGCTATATACACCCTCGCAATTTCTGACAATTAATTCTTCCTGTTCGTCCCTCCAAAGCAAGTAGAGCAATCAAAGCTCTCTAAAATAGTTGGGCCCATCTCTATTTATATTAAAACTCCTAAATCGAATAATTTTTGGCTTTGTTCGTTCCCTAACAAAACCACTGCCATCAAGAAGAGGAAGAGGCGCACCTTCTATGACTTCATTGACATGAACATCTTCATTGTCAGAATCCTGACGAGTTGCTCTGGTCGACTTAGAAAATGTATAATTTGCTGCAGAATTCTATAAGCATATGCCGTGTAGGCTGTGTGGACGTTGAACGTAATGTTCAATGAATCCGACTACAAATATGTCCGTTGAATCGGGGGCCATATTTAGATGTTGCTCTCTTGGTTTGAGCATTTTGACCCTATGCTGTGGCAATGAAGTATTTATATAGGCTTCTCCGTTGCTAACCTCAGACAATCGGATGCCTAGACAGCAATAGGCGGCTTCCTAAGCAGAAATCTCAGTGCCAGAAATAAATTTATTACCAATATATTGCAACTTTTGTCTGACTGTGAAATTTATATTGTGGATCTCGTCCACTGCGTCACTCATCAGTTTGGAAATACCCCTTTGGGACTTGTTTATATAATTAATTATATAGCTGCAGCAAGCATAAGGGTCCAAAATGAATTGAATATCAATATTGGCCCTTTGAATTCCGAGAATATGTTTATTGTATGCATTTGTACAAATGGCATTAAAACTTCTCTTAAGAAAAATTTGTTGCTTTTTTAAGCCAGATATAAGAGCATATACATATTCCTCGTAAATGAGGTTCACTTGAGTGTGAGATAAAAAATTTTAAAAAATGCTCAAGTGACTGATAGTTTCAGAATCGAATGTAAAGTTTAATACACTCTGTATTTTTTTTAAATTTTCTCGATGAAGGGAATAATTATCAGTCTCTTCGGGAAAAGGCTTTAGAATTTCAGTTTGGGGAAAATATGGAAAATATGGAATACCAAAGCGGAGTTTCCTCCCAATTCACGTTGGCATGAACGTCCGTGCTTGTGCTTTTGATATGCTATGAATGGAGCGACCTCTGAATTTGTTACATCTGTGGTAACGAACTGATCGATAAATTCGATAACTGGAGGAATTGAAGATTCATTCTCAAAGTCCACTTTTGGGGCGTCTTTCAGCCAAAACATTCCGTGGGTATGAGGTGAACCTCTTTGTCGAAACTCAACTCTCCAGTAGTACAACACAACGTTGTGTCTTCCAAAAACACCCCCTTCTTTTTTAAAATCTTTAAAAACTTGCCTCCAACGATTGTCAAAATACCTTACACATGTTAGCGGGTCGGTACGAATCAGTCGAACCTTGTCGTTTGAAGTCAACCCAAGTGTCTACTCTTCCGTAACTTCTTCCTTGTCCACAACTGTTTTGAGTATGACAAGGAGCTCCCCCCACCTACTTTCAGAAGCAGACAATGTAATATGAAGGTTGGCAGACCGAATTTTCGGATCATTGCCATTACCTTCTTTTTTTCTGCTTCCCAATGAGCAGGAGACGTTAGAGGCAGTAATAGCTCGAGATGAGCTATGCTTTCTTAAGCATATGGAATTATTATTCCTAATTTGAAGGAGCTCTAACTTTTTGTAATTAAAGAACAACATATCAGTTCTACTGTTGTAGAGATGTTTCTCCTATCAAAATTCCTAAGTTCAGATCTAACTACGGTTGTAAAAGTCTGACATGTCTTGCGTTTGATGCCTGCATAAATTGTTGGAAACGCTAGTTCCTCTGAACCAGCATCCAGAATTATATCGTGGGGTCTTTGGGTCCTTCGCCAGGAGCAATTATGATTCTTTGCATCGCAACACTCGCAACCTGATTATTTTCGAGCAGAGTTTCTTGACCCCCCGGATTGACCTCCTCAATTTCAATATCCTCATTAGGATGAAGTGGTCTTTGAAATTCTCGAACCATATTATTTACTAATTCTGCATCTGCCTGAGAAGATATAAATGGAATAGTATCGGAATCGAAATTGGAAGTCCACTGCTCATTAAGAACTACATTGTGTTTTTTATAAAGCTCACTATCTACGAGGAATCTAATAGCATCTGAAATTTTCATTAGTCTGATGGATTCTGCCACGAAATCATGGCTATATTCCATCCTACGCCTGAGGTGAAGCTGTACAACCTCAGCTGCGTGGAAAGCTCTTGGTAACAAAGTTACAATATCGCTTTTAAAGAGTCAGTAATAGCTTGACGCTCTAAAAGTCTGGCACTTCGACGTCGTGCACTGTCAAGAGCTTGCTCGACAATCCTTCTTGCTAGATTGTCCCTAACTTGAGACCTACTCAAAGTATCTCTGTCCCTTTCTAAAATGCGACGCTCAACATCTGAACGAATAACAGTTCTAAGATGTGTAATGCGCCTCTGTTCTAAAGCACTAATCGTATGGTTTCGTCGTCGTGCTGATCTGCGTAATCCTCTCTCAATCAACCGATAGTCCCCATCTGCCCGCCTCTGTCTTCTATTCTGTGTGTTAGTCCGCTGTTCAATTGTCCGTGCGTCAGTATCCCGTCTGCGAGTAGATCTACGTGATCTATCGGCCCCCCTCTCCGCCTGCCGATAGTCCGCATCTGCCCTCCTCTGTCTTCTATTATGTGTGTCTGATTCCAGCTCAGTTGTCCGTATGTTCATAGCCCGTCTAAGTGATGCTCTGCGCAATCTATCAGCTATTCTCTCCCTCTGCCGATTGTCCACTTCAATCGGACCCTGTCTTTTATTTGGAGTATCTACCTGCAGCGCACTTTCGCGTATGCGTGTTGATCTACGTAAATTACTAAGCGACCCTGTATCTTCTACTCTTATGTCTTCTCTTATTTCTAAATTTTGTTTTGCAGTATCTCCTATTGGCTTACTTTCCCTAAACTGTGTATTGGCTCTACGATCTCTCTGGGTTCTAGCATTTCTGGCATTTTCAGCCTGAGAATAATGCTCTTGCTCCCTATTCAATATATTTCTATGCCTCCGATTAGCCGCTCTTTGAGCAGCAGATTGTCTTTGGCGAGGCATAAGAAAAATAATAATTAATAAAACTAATTAAACTTAGACCGTCAGAGATAGTAAGGGGAATTAAATGTAACAACAGTTTTGGCTGAGGTACGTGCCGTCCTTTCTCCTACTGACGGGAGTGCGTCTGTACTCTTCACGTGAGGGCGGCTGGCAGCAGGTCCCTGTAACGGTCATGTCTCTGCTAGGGGTGCTGACTATGTGTAGTCGGGCGAAGATCGTGAATCTATAGATCACCCCAATCCAAGGCGGAACAGCATACGCTAATGGATGCATGGCCGGGTGGTAGCCCGATCTCTAGTATGCGGACTCTGGATACCTGTCGCCCTCCAGTTTTATTGAGTCTTATGCAACTTTAAAAGCATCAACCCAGGGCGAAGCTTTCACGGCCGACCCCAACATCAGCACTGCAGCCATTGGCCTGCTGGCTTCCACCCCCAATACTACGGGTTTCGACTTTAGTATTCCGGGGACTCGGACAGGCCACGAACTCCCTTGGACACTGAGTTCGCTAGTGCTGCTTTTTCGTCCAACAATTGTTCAGGCATGCAGCAGACCGTCGAGGTGATGTCCTCTCACGCTGAAGCTGACGGTGACCTGATCAGCTTTGCTGACGACGCTTCCGTGGCCTCTCAGAGGTCAGTCCTCACGGAAGCAGGCTCCCAAATCCAGACGCTGCGACTGGACTCGGGGAACGCCTTCGTTAAAATGAAGACCCGTGAGAAGAATATCGCCCGTCCCCTAATCCGATGGATTGATGCTATGCTCAAACACCGGACTATTTCCTCTTCTTTGGACTCCACGACTTCTTTTATTAGTGCGACTAAAGGGTGTCTCCAGGGAGGGGTCTTATCTCCCTTACTCTGGTCTTTAGTAGCTTATGAACTACTAAGTATTCTTGCAGAACAGGGCGTGGAAGCAATTTGCTACGCTTACGACCTGGCTCCAGTAGTGAACGGGAAATTTGCCAACACCGTAACAGAGTTGATGCGATCTGCTCTGAACACGGTTAGAAGATGGTGCGAAGAAGTAGGTCTCAGCATCAATCCACAGAAGTCAATTATCGTTCCCTTCACTAAGCGCCATTCCGTTGACATAGGTCAATTGCACATTGGCGGCTCTCCCGTGAGACTTTCAGCGAGGTTAAATATCTAGGTGTAACTCTTGATAAAAGACTGAACTGGTACTCCCATTTAAACAACACCCTATCAAAGGCAACTCATGCCATGTGGGCCTGCAGAAGATTCTTTGGTAGGAAATGGGGACTCAAATCTTGCACCATTCAGTGGTTATTTCAGATGATGGTAAGACCCATCGTCACCTACGCTGCCATTGTTGATGGCCTAAGGTTACGCAGGTCACTGCCATCAACAAATGCACTAAACTGCATAGGCTGCTTTGCCTTTCTTTGACGGATTCTTTCAATTTTAAATTTGACTCCGCTGCACATTTAAATATAAGAAGTCGCCGCTATGAGTCTTCTTAGAATCAAGCTTCAATCTGGGCTTCTAGCTACCGAATCGGGGCACGCTAGACTTATCAAAGACATTCCTGGCTTAGAGATCTGCTCTAGATCAGATTCTATGGCCAAGGAACTCTTTTTTGGTGCAAAATTCAGAATCCTCATCCCGGACCGGAGGGACTGGGATGCTGCAACCCCTCTGCACGGCCCCGAACCCTTCTTCGGCATGGGGTGGTCAACTTTTTCATCCCTTCTGAAAGCATGGGCGGACAGGTTGAGCAAACGCTATTGGTTCTTCCAACCAGGGATGAGGCAGGCTAGAGAGCTTACGAATCCCTCGGTTAAGCGAAGAACAAACTTACTCTCTAGGAGAGATCTCTACCTCCTTGTTGGTTACCTTAGTGGCCACCATTTGGTGAACTATCACCTCACAAAAATGCGTCTGTCCTCGGATGCAGAATGCAGGCTCTGTAAACAGGACGATGAAACCACGAAACACATCCTGAATGATTGTCCAGCCTTGGTTTTAATTAGAAGGAAACATCTGCACGTAGAAAACGCAGTTCCCGAGCACATTTTCCGTTCCTCGACAAAAGACCTGTTATGCTTCATCAGGGAAGCGGAACAGCTTTTGTCATATTAGGGAGAGCATTATAGGTACAAAAGATCATTCTGGTCGCAGTGCCTCGCCCTTCTCTGCTGGGAGACTCCCTTTCCAAATAATAAAAATTATAATCAGTCTCCCTCTCCGCCTGCCGATAGTCCGCTACAGTCCGTCTCTGCCTTCTTTTTTTGTGTGTCTGATTCCTGCTCAGTTGTCCATATGTCCTATCAGCTATTCTCTCCCTCTGCCGATTGTCCACTTCAATCGGACCCTGTCTTCTATTTGGAGTGTCTACCTGCAGCGCTCTTTCGCGTATGCGCGTTGATCTACGTAAATTACTAATCGCCCTTGTATCTTCTACTCTTATGGCTTCTCTTATTTCTAAATTTTGTAGTATCTCCTATTGGCTCACTTTCTCTAAGCTGTGTATTGGCTCTACGATCTCTCTGGGTTTTAGCATTTCTGGCATTTTCAGCCTGAGAATAATGCTCTTGCTCCCTATTCAATATATTTCTACGCCTCCGATTAGCCGCTCCTTGTGAAGCAGATTGCCTTTGGCGAGGCATAAGAAAAAAAATATGAACGCTACAGTCAGGTGCTGACTGTATAAGGCCATGGATTATCATAGTATACCGTAAAAACCTACGGACCTACAAGTCGAGTTGAGATGTTCTGCGCAACTCCAATGTTCCCCAAATTAATTACTTTCTACAATGCGCAGTCATAGATAGATTCTATCTGTCTAACTTATTTATTTTCTGATATTTATAAAAACTCGCAATGAAAATTGAGCTTGATTTGGATTATTATTAAAAATGTTGCGGAGATAAATTTTATACGGTGTTCGAACAACACACGCAATTTGAATTAACAACATAAGAAGAAGAAGGCATGGACAATGCAGAAGCGAATAGTCAAGTGTCGTAAACATCAGACTGAGCGAGAGGGCAATAGGTATATGTATGCATTTCTAGCGCATACCAAATTTAATTACATGTGCTTCTTCTTGATTTTTTGTCACGAGCTAAGAATGCATATTGCGTCTTATCGCGCTGTCTGTTATGCAATATATGTAATTATAACTTACTTTTCTTTCGTTGGTACTCAACAGCGACTCCAAATCTAATTTTACATATATATGTAAGTACATACATACATGCGTGCAATAATGTGTGTTGAAGTGGGACGCCAATAAATACATGTGGATATGCAGACATGTATGTATGGTCGTCCCACTCGAACATTCATAATTTTACAAGGGCTTGTGATCGCTGTTATGTTGTAGCTTTCTAATTGCACAATATTGAGAGCAAAGCAAAATAACAACATCCAATAAGAATCATATTGAACATGCAAAGTCATAACAGACAAAATACGGAAAGAGTGTGAGCATTGAAGAACGCATTGTTTACTTTTGGCTCGCATCTTTTTGATGCGTGCTTAATAAAATAAAAATAGTAAACTTTGTTTATAAATAATTAATATGCACATGCTTTGAAATTATTCTCGACAGATGGCGCTCGAGTTACCAACCGTGGCTTGGAGGGTAACAATGTTTTAACCAAATATATATCTTGTCTGTGAAACCATTAAGTGAAAATTCGTCCACTCTCGATGAACTTAACAACAAGAATGATTTGGCATATGTATATGCTTCATTATTTGTATGTATGCTGTTCGCAGACAGCTCTTATATATATATGTAAGTTTGTGTGTGTGTGTGTGTGTGTATGTATGTGTGTGTGTGTGTGTATGTATAACGTTGCTGTTCTGCTCAGTATTTTCGCGAAAGATGCCTCTTCTGTTGCGTTGAATGTCAATCCCGTTATAATGAGTGTAGCTGCTGTCCAGAGTCCACCCGAAGTGGAAACTCCTCCCCACCTAGAATGAAGTGACAGCCAGAGAGATGGAACACATGGCGGAACGAATTGCGGTGTAGCTAGAGTACCTTTAATTAGGTGTTCCTACTAAGTATAATTATTATTAACATTAGTACAGTTATCCTTACATACTAGTCCTTATATATATAAATGTAATATCTTCGTGTTATGTGTTCTGTTTTCGTGTAATTTATGGAAATTGAGTACATTGAGTGTGAGACTTATGGCTATTTTATCATAATCATTTGCTTGTACTTATTACTATCTTTTTGTGTTGACTTACTAAACTGTTTGCCTATCTTTTATTTTCCTTTTTATTTTTTCTTTATGGACTTTTGTTTTTTCTTTGATTCAAAAGTTATTCCGTGATCTGCTCTAACTATATGTTTTGAGAAGCTTGGTGTTATTTCTTCGGTTCTCTTTTCTAAATACTATGTCTTCTGCTGTTAACGGTATTGGGTCTGTTCTTGTTCCATTCAGTTTCTGTATTCTTTCTTCTGCCTTTGCTGTCATTTCTGTCTGTACTTTGCTTTAAATTCCTTCAGTTTTGTAAATAATCATGTACGTCTGAATACATTCCTGTGAATAATTTTGTCGCGGAATGTCTGGCATTGTTGTATGTTATTAACGTTTCTGCCATAATTTCTTCATGTTCGCATTCTAACTTCTGGTCTTTCCTGACTTTGTAAATAATCCCATAGGTTTCTGTAAGCGTTGAGTGCAACCGTTCTACTGTTGAGTTGGTACTCGATTGTTGAAATGATGTGAAATGTAAGTCAATGTTAAATTGCTTTCAGAAGTCTTTGAAGAGAATAGAGTTAAACTCCGCACCTTGGTCGCAGATGCTTTTCCTGGGTGTTCCGAGATTACAAATAAATGTTTTGATCTGTTTTGTTACTGACAATTGGTCCCCGTCGTTATAAAGTAGTGTTCTTTTTCTTCTTTGTTAAGGTGTTCTATCTGAGTTTATGGATCCTCCTACTCCCACGGACCTTCGTTGGCTCCGCTCTTGTCCAGTAGGTCCTGATTAACTACCTCTTTTATACTGTTGTCGTTTTGCTGTCTGGCATCGTAAGTTGGTCCATTACTGTTATTTTTTTGGTTTTGTCTCTCGTAATCTTCCCTAGCTCTATCTCTCATATATTCATCTCTGAACTCTTTTGCTATTTCATTTGCCTGTCTTAATGTTATTGGAATTTGAGCTTTTACCGTCCATTTTAACGGGTTTTTCAGTCCAGATATGAACTTCTGTACGCATGTCTTTTCATATGAATTTTCTTTTATTTTACGTAATTCATCGTCTAGTTCTTCTCTCTCTAAAATGTCAAGTATCGCTGCTATTGTGTTCGAACGACACGCACAAGCTAATTTAACGAACAGAAGAAGAAGAACGCATGGACAATGCAAAAGCGAATAGACAAGTGTCATAAGCAGTAGACTGAGGGAGAAGCCAAAAGGTATATTCCAATTCAAAACTATGGTATTTGGCTTCTGTTTCTGTTGTCCTTTTCGAAAAATAAAATACCGGATGCCATTTTTCATCATGCTCTTTTTGCATCAATACCGCCCCGAATCCTAATGCACTGGCATCACAATGAAGCTCAGTTTCCTTCTTATGATCAAACATGGCCAAAACCGGTGCCTCAACTAATTTATCCTTTAACTGCTGAAAGCAATCTAACTCTTTTTCCTCAAATTTAAACTTTTTATCCTTTCTTAATAAATCATATAACAGTTTCGCTATCGTCGAAAAGTTTTTTATAAATCTTCTAAAATAAGAACCCGAGGAAACTATGAACAGACTGCGTTTTCACTGGTATGGGAAAATTTCTAACTGCTTCCAATCCCTTTCCTTCTGCTCTAATGCCATCTTTACTTATATCAAATCCCAAATACTTAACTTTATCCTGTAAAAATTCACACTTGTCTATCCTTAATTCTAGTTGATTTTCCATAAACACATGGAAATACCCATTTTTTAAATCCAGCTTCATAAATATTGTTTTATTCACTAACCTATCAAGCAAATCATCTATTAACGGTAAAGGATAGTTGTCTTTTATCACCGCCTAATTAAGTCTCCTAAAACTCACCTGATTTCTTTTTAACTAACACTATTGGCGATACATACTCTGAACTGCTCTCTCGTATTATACCATCCCGCATATACTCATCTAACATCACCTGTAATTTCTCTCTCTCTACATATGATAGTCTTCTTGGTGAACAACTAAAAGGTTTTGCATTCTCTACCGTAATATTCATTTCGCATATAACCTTTGGCATAATAGGCTTTTCCGCCTTAACATACATCGTTCTTAAAATTGTCTCTAATTCACATCGCACTTGCCAGTCTACCTGTTCTCCAATATTGTATGAATGTTCCTTTACTTCATTGTCTAAAATGCAAATCTGTAATAAAGTTTCTTCAAAATTATCATTTACCTGTGCATGCCCTTTTGTATTATCTTCTAATTCTCGTAATCTCTCACTAACTAATTCATTGTCTACTAACTTACTCTTACTTTTCATTTCTAACAATTCCTCATCTAACAATTTCTCTTCTTACTTTCTGCTATCTAACAATTTAACTAATTTTATTTCCTGCATTGGCAGTTCATTTACTAAATCTTCATCTTCCAATACACTAATTTCTTCTTTCGTGTTTTCGTCTTGATTTTCAATACGCTCTACCGATCAGATCAAATTTTTTCATAAAGTCTCTACCCAGAACTACTCCACACCTCATAGATTCGTCGGAAACAATTATTAAATCAAAATATATTTTAACTTCTTGTTTCTTTACATAACATTGTGGTTTTCCAAACGTAATTAGCTGGCTTTCATTTAGCCCAAAATATGTGTTATAACTTTCTTGCAGATCCACTCCATCAGGGAC
This sequence comes from Zaprionus vittiger, assembly GCA_018904025.1. Taxonomy (NCBI): domain Eukaryota; kingdom Metazoa; phylum Arthropoda; class Insecta; order Diptera; family Drosophilidae; genus Zaprionus; species Zaprionus vittiger. The sequence goes on from JAEIFQ010001001.1 coordinate 16,976, forward strand.
TAAACTTATCTTAATAAATGATACTGAACTTGACTTATTAATACCTTTGCTAAAATAAATTTCAACTGATCTTACGTAATTATTTTCACCCTCCGATTTCCTCTTGGGGCATTGAGCTACCAGATGCTCTGCAGATCCACATCCATACCATGTTCCCTTCTCTCGAATTGGTAGCTTGCAGTCTTTTTTCCAGTGTCCTTTTATATTGCAATTATAGCAACGCAACTCCTTCACTGCACTGCTCCGCGCTGCCTCCGATTTATCAACACGTTTAGCATCAATCCGTTGTTGTATAGGTAGTACCATCCCAGTAAACACCCGCAAAACTTTTTCAGCACTCTCAAAACACTGCAATTTTGCTTGCATGCGAAGATTGTCGACTGGAATCCCTTCGAAAATTCCATCCACCAACTCCTCTTCATCCATGTTAACGTCTCGCGCCAATCCAACCTTACTGTCATAGTAAGTTATAAAACTCTTTATAAACTTCCAGTTACGCCGTTCAAAATTGCGTCGTAATTCTCCTTTAGTTACTTTCCAATCGAATGCCAGTTTTAATTGCTGCAACAACTCCTCAAAAGGTTGAATAATACGTGCTGGGTCAGCATGAAGCCATTGAAGTGCAACACCTTTGAGTTTTGCCATGCACAGCAAGCGACATTGCATTTTGGTCAAATTATATGCACTAGCCACATTTTGCAACTGCATTATCCAATTACGCACTGAAGTTTGACCAGTAAATTCTAACAGTACTTCCTTTGCCAGTAGAAACATGCTCGAAGACCCTGCAGCGTTGTCGTCAGATTCCGCACCAATTTGAATTTCATCACCATTTGAAATATTAGCGTCATCTTGTCGGGCGCTGCTTCTTCTTGCTGCTCACTGCCACTCGCATTAACGCTATTGCGCATTTGTATTTGCGTAAGCATGTCGGTTGCTGCTCCTATCTCCGCCTGAAAATTCCTGAAAATTTCTTGATTCTTGGAAATCTCTTTTCTTTGCACCACCATGCACCTCAGTTTCGTCCTATATTTCAACTTGATCCATCACCAGAACACTGCCACGCTCCTCTGTCGGTACTGCATTTAACCGCGCCATTAATTCTGCTTTGCCGCCTTTTGTTGGCAAGCCCAAAATTGCCAACCATCTTTTTAATTGTGCCACCGACACTGCCGAAATATCAATATCCATGACGTGAATATTCGGACCACTTCTGATATTGTACTAGGCAATATAATCTTTATTTCAGTTCTTATTTGTTTATATTTTTGTAGAAGGTAATATAATCTTTATCTTTTAGCTCTTGTTTGTACCGACGCTTCGAGATCAAATTTCTTTACGTACATTGCATTGGATATATCGATATTATACATGGTTGCTTTAATTTACAATAGATCGATATCAAACAGCTGATATTCTATACGATAGTTATGTTAATACAATATGTGTTTACCTTACATGCTATGTTATCTATATCTATTACAAACTTACGCCCAATCCATCCTTTGGGCCCAAATGATGTGGAGTTGCGTGTTGCTTTATTGCTGTTTAAATGTTGTTAGATTTCATATACACGCATATTGAACAATGTATGTGGTCTGCACACATATAAGTAAGATTCGAAAACCTAACCTAATAATATCAAGCTAAATTAGAATAAAAGCTTATTTAAACATACTCCTTTTTCAAATTTCAAGTCAGAAGGTGTATTCATTGAATTAAACCAGCAAAAAAGAAAAGAAATTCTGTAGAAAGATTTAACACAAGCATTACTTAACTAAATAATTTTATAATTATTAAAAATTATCATTATCTTTCACTTAAATATTTTTGGCAGGAATATTTAAAGTATTTTGCATTTTAGGCAGGTTAAGCAAGAAATATACACACGAGTTAGATTATATATACATTCCCCATAATTTGTTTACTTGCAATATATTTTGAATTAGTTTCTATTGTTGTGCAATATTTTCCGTAATTCTTTTAGTGCAATATAGTTTTTAGATTCGATTTTTGTTATAAATTCTTCTGTGTTCACTGTACTGGTGTGTATGTATTTTTATTTGCTTGTATTTATGTAATGCTGGTATACTATTGCATGTATACTATTTTGTTTTTCTCAGTATATCACAAATATGCAACTGTACATTGGCGCATGCACCCTGAATGTTTATGTGTGTGCTGAAGTGTTGTAACTGTATGTGGTAGGATGTTTATGTGTATGTAAAGACGACAAAAATGTTTGTATTGTGGCAGTTCGCGCTGACAATGTATATGTATATGTGTGACGGGTTGAAGTGCCAATGTTGTTGCACCGTTGGAAATGATCCTATTACGCTTGTCTTCGTTGGTTTCTGTATCCAGTCAGTCTGTTTTGCCAATTCTCAATAATTCTCAGTAAGAATTGAGCCGGGCGCCAAATAAGAAGACCGGTTGGCAGGGTGGTGCTCCTCTGGCCAACGCGATCTCTTTTCTGTAAGAGGTTAAATTTATAAGTAAGTATATACTGAAATACGCTGATGTGCGTATTCAGGCAAAATTATATGATGTTTCAAAGGCACGAGAGGAAGCTTGTGTAGCAGAAGTTAGGTAAGTGATAGTTACGGGATGAGTAACTAGTATTTTACTCGTTTTGTAACATTAGTAAAGTTAGTCCTCCTGCTCCTGTTGGCAACCCTGATCAAAGATATCGATTTCGCTAAAACATATGATATGTACATGATATCACATATGTTTAATTAGGGATGTACATTACAACCTCAAGTAATTTTAAAGATTCCATGAATCCGGAAGAATTACTTGAAAAACAATCAAAAGGGACATCCCTACAGGACTCATCGTATTTCTATTGTTTCAGGTCCTTCGCATGATAGGTTCCTATCTCTCTGCCGTTAAAATCTTCTAACAGGTAATACGCCGAGCCGAACTTGGCTTTTACTCTGGACTTCAGCCACTGTGGATTCAGTTTCGCATAGATTTGTTTGAGCAAAGTTCCTTTCAAAAATCTCTTTCAAACGACTTCTTTAGTCCTTAGGTTGTATTGCCGTTCGTTATTTTCAGAAGATTTAATGATATTGGCTTTCACTTGTTTTTGCAAAACGTTCAGTTCGTCTTCTCGTGGCAGGATATTTTCGGGCTCACCTAGCAATTTAAACTTTTTCAGAAGGGTATAATGACTGCCATGTGTGGCCATATGAAAGCCGTACAAAGCAAAGTAAGGAGAGTATCCTATACTTTGATGATGCGCATCGCGCAATGCACAACTAATACCATGTATGTGTTTATCCCATTCTGTATGATTGTTTTCTAAGTATGCTCTTATCCCTGCAATCAACGAACGATTCACTAGCTCTGATGCATTCGATTGGGGGAGTAAACTGCCGTATACAAGTGACGAATTCCTAAAGATGTTAACCAAGCGTTGAAGTCTTTAGACTTGAACTGCACGCCATTGTCGCTGACAATACAATACGGAACTCCATAAGTGAGAAAGATTTGATTCTGTAAAAATTCTTGTATTAGGGCAGTGTTAAATTTCTTTAGTGGACATAACCAATGGAATTTGGACATATGATCATCGCAATTACGCACGTAGTCTCTTACTTGAATTACCATTCTTGGCCAAAAGAAATTGCGCCTTAGAAGTTCGAGTGTCTTGGCCATACCACCGTGAGCACTGGTCACAACATCGTGTGGTTTTCGAATAACAGACTCCGTCAACGCCCTTCGGATCCAAAGTTTCAACGCTCGTTGATTTTCAAGATCTGTCCCTTCTTCATTTGAGGTACGAATATATAAATATTTGTCGTCTATACGTAAATCTGGATAATTACCATCAGGACTCGAAGCTTCCTCGCATAATTTGCGATAATCAACTTCATCAAATTGTGGCGAATCTAAATTAACGGGTGGTTTGTAATGTCCCGCCCTATCAGAGCGTTCCATTGGAATGAAGCCAACTGCTCTAGCACAGGCTTTTGGCTATTCGGTTGAAAAAAAGCCTTTAATTGCCTAGTATGTTACACCCCGGCTGAAAACGACGCTAACCAATTGCCTATGATCTAAATGTACCCGACCAGACAAGAATGAAATCATTGCGGCTATGCCGTACTTACAGTTCAGTAATCGGGTTAATATGTACCCTCAATGTATGTACATTAATGTATGTATTCAGAGGCATATTCACAATTTTGAGGCATAAAAAAGAATCGTACATTTAGAATTAGTAAAGAAATTTAAAAAGGGGCATAAAGTCTAGTTACGTGCGATACTTATAAAGCTTCCCTCGGTGATGACAACTTATTTACAAGCATTATGGCATTCGCCATAAGGAGAATAATTATCCACGGTCAGGGTGTTATCAACATATGTACTTATGTACATACAGGCATACAAAAATTGGTTGACTTCAGTGGCGTCTAGTTGCATCTTAGCAAACGCTCTGCGCACCAAAATCCTTCGTCCCGATTCTGCGCGGAGGCCTTTCGTGTCAAAACACGTACCATCGCACCATATAAAACCAAATTAAGCTAAAATAAAAACTTTTATTAATATATTGGAAGTTCAGTGAATTAGCGGCATACCTTTATTAATTAATAACTGACATCTTGTGAATTCCTGCCTCGGAATCCACGCCCGTCATAGGTCCACGCCCGTCATAGCCGCTTGGCTCATCCCAAATAGTTTTTTTCTTAAATAAGCTTGTAAATAAGCTTAAACAAGGGCAGAAGGACATAATTAAAATTTGACATTGAATTATTTAGTAAAAATACTAACAAAATATGGGAACGTAAAAATGTATAAAACAAACCCCATAAACCTTCTGGTTTATTAGAATAAAAATAAATGATGAAGCTTCCATCCACTCGTCTTAGTGTAAATTTATTTCACCCCAAAATAATCATAACTAGAAAAAACCAGTAAGAAAAGCAACAGTCGCGCGGCACGCGACATGCTGAACAGATCTCTCTGTGTCTTGTTTAACGTGGCGTGTTCCAAATCGATGGATTACAACCACGGTGCCCATATATGCACATAAATGTGCATATGGCACAGCGTGTTTAGATTATGCGCTAAACAAACGCCAAGCCACTATTGCTTTGGTACCAATTTGAATACACACTGTCGGGTATGTATTCCCCCTTGGTATGGAGCGAGCTGTATCCATCACCTCTACCGCTCTATGGGTTGCGGCACCCGGTTGAGAACGCAAGTCCACGTCGAGCCAAAATGACTCTACCCGCGATGTGGGTCATCACAGCCACCACGAACTCCCACTAGGGGGCCGACCTCAATGAGAAGTCTTGGAGAACTGTCTCAACCCGTGGTACCGAAATTAAGGGCTCGGTAGGCCCTCCCTTTTGGCTCCGACAGCCCGGGTATCAGGGTACCCTATTTCCCTTTAGTCGTCTCATACGACAAGCTGGGAATTACTGTGGTGAAATTCTAAGCCCCGTCAACCACACGGGGAAGGGCTGGTTTTGGCTAGTTGCCCGGTACTGGTAACCCATTCGCCACTCCTTGGTGTATCCTCTCCTGCCGCCTTTGAAAGAGACTGTCAGCGTACCGCATACACAGTCTCATTGTCTCTTGCGTCCGTGCAACTCCAGAGACATTCCAATCGGCATTTGTGCGCCTTATTCGGAGTTCATTGAGATCTCGCAGATCCGCATATAGGGGGCAATCACATAAAACGTGTCGCCAGTCTTCGCTATTCGCACCGCATAGGCACGCGGGCGTGTTGCTTAGGCCTCTACTATGCAGGAACGCGTTCAACGATCCGTGGCCCGTTAATAAGAATCCGGCGCGTAGTGAAAAACCGAAGTCTCGCATGCTGAAAACGAATCTTACTTGTGGGAGGAACTGATGAGTCACACGGCCGTGCTCCTCAGGGTTGTCCCACCTGCGCTGCCATGCGCTCAGCAAACATTCGTCTAGTTTAGCCATCTTGTGAGTCCAGCTAAGACTTGCCAAGTCTTCGCCATACAGCCAGTCAGTCATCTTCAATGGGTAGTTCCGTCGAAGCTTCGTTCTGACCGCCGCGCGCCTGGCGGCTAAGTCAAGAGGGGGAGTGCCAGCAAGCACCTGCATTGCCACAGTGGACACTGTACGGCATACCGGTAGGCATCCAAGTAGGATTCGCCTCTGGCAGGACGCCAAATGCCTCATGGCAGAGCTGGGTCCATCATACCAGACCGTTGCGCCGAAAAGGGCACAAGGCATCATGAGACCGACATATATGGTCCGCCTGGCGCGTGGACTGTATCCCCAGTCAACACGCAGCACACGTGCCAGTGTCTGAACGACTGCAGTCATCCGATCACGTAATGACGTGATATGCGGGAGGTAACTCAACCGCTCGCCAACTGTTATGCCTAGGTACCGGTACTTATAAGCATACCGTAGGCCTGCTCCTGCAAACCGTACTGTAGGTGGCCTACTTCGGGCAAAACGACCCTTCAGCATCATGATTGCCGTCTTGCTGATGGAGACTTCAACGCCGACTTCCGCTCCCCATGCTCCAACGATGGACATGAGCTCCTCTCCTTTCGACTCCAGTTCGATTCGGACACGGCCATCCACGAAAAGCAACAGGTCGTCTGCATACGCGCTGTAACTACAAAGTGGCTCCAAACGCTGGAGAAGCGATTCCATCATGAGGTTCCAGATAAATGGACCACTGATAGAACCCTGTGGGCAACCTCGTGTTACCGGAACAGTAACTTCACCATACCTGCTGACTAAACTTGCGCTCCTGCCGGAGAAGGAGCTTCTCCACAAGCTGGCTTCCCGGCAGCCGGAGTCGATCAGTCGTCTCATCACCGCGTCCCACTCCACGTGGTCGAAGGCTCCTTTGAAGTCCACGAATATGCCGAGTACATATTGTGCCGCGCTGGCATCGATAGTGCTCACGACGTGTCTCCAAGCATCTTCAACGCTGCGTCCTTCTCGGAATCCGAATTGCCATCTGCTTCCATCGGGTAGAACTTCTTTCATCCGGTTCACCATGATCGCCTCAAGCACTTTGCCAAGAACGGGCAGCAGACAGATACCGCGGTAAGAAGCAGGATCACTCCTGTCCTTGTCCGGCCCTTTGAGGAGTGCCACAACACGAGGGCGCTTCCACTCAGTGGGAAAATATCCACTTCTGATACAGCGGGAGTACAACGCTGTGATATGCTCGGGGATGGCACGCCACACCGCCTTAAATATCACCCCGGTGATACCGTCCATGCCGGGAGAACGTCTGCTCTTCAACCGACTCACACAGGCATCTACCTCAGAGGATTCAAGCGGCGGTGGAATCTCATCAGGAATGACAGTGGGTGCCGAAAACTCCGAAACTGGAAAAAAGTTCCGAAGAAGAACACCCGCGCAGTCGCGCCAGGTTACGTACTGCCTGCCACCTGAGTGAAGACAACCGAGTTCGGATGTCCTTTTGCGGCCACGGCAAATCTTATAGACTTGCCCCCATGGATCGTCCTTGTTCTCTCCCATGAATTGCCTCCAGTTATCCTCTTTGACCTTCAGAATGAGCTTCTTGTACTGAGCTGAGATGACTCTCAGTTCAGAGGCAAGTTGCTCGGCATCGTCGCTTGCGCGCGAACGAGCAGTCTGAAGATGACAGCTCCACCGCGCATTAGCTCACGCACCTCATGTACACGGACACCGAGTGTGGGGGCAACCTCCTTACGGACCCTCTCAGCAATCTGTTTTCCAGATATGCTGCGGTCGTCGCACATCACTACCGCCGACCAGGTCTCAACAGGCTTCCTAGCCCGGGGGACGGCGATAGGAGCATAAGCGTGGGCGGCTCCGTGGGCAGCATTTGTTGGCGGCGGCATCAATCCTCTTTCTTCTCCTGGTCCTTCTCCTGATCCTCGTCCGGATCCTCCAGCTCCAGCGCCTGCTTTCGGTCCTCCGAAGGTTCCACCGCACTCAAGCAACGCGTTACGCACAGCAAGAGACATGATGAGGTCATCATACCTCTGCAACGCAGCGAAAACAGCGTTTGCCGCCTCGGGATCCATCCCTCCACGCACCACAGCGGCTTTGACTCCGAGCTGGATGCTCGACATCTCGGCCAGAACTGTGGGCGTGCCGCCAGCGACAATGTCCCATGATGGGCATCTCCTCGCGGCGGGGGCGGCGGCAGGGGCGGGAACAGCAGGCCTGGCTTCCAGGGCCTCTGCAGGGACGGCGGGGGTAGCGGGGGCAGCGGGTACGGGAGCATCATGGGGGGAGTCGGTGGCCGCCAGGGCAAGCCTCTTGGCACCAACTTCCTCCAACGCGTCTGTCGCTACAGCAGCAGCGCCAGCGGGGCGCCCTCTCCCCTTGCGCTTCTTCGCACTCGCAGCAGAAGCAACGCTGGCTGCTGGCCACGCTCTCCATGCTGGCACTGCTGCCAGCACGGCTGCGCATGCCGATGCCATCCTCCTCCATCTCCTACTCCTCCCTCGGTGTGATAGGTAGCGGGGGGGGGGGTCGGTGTTGTGCAAAAATGCGGAAAATGCCCTCAAGGCAGGCGACGGTTGAAGTCTCCGATAATTGGTTGAAGTCTCCGAACTGGTTGAAGTCTCCGATAGTTGGTTAAAGTCTCCGATAATTGGTTGAAGTCTCCGAACTGGTTGAAGTCTCCGATAATTGGTTGAAGTCTCAGATAATTGGTTGAAGTCTCCGGAATAAGATAACAGTCTCTGTTGTCAAGTTTTGACATCCGTCAAATTTTGACAACCCGTCAAAACAAAACAATTCGTTCCGAAAAAATTGTACCCCAAAAAAAAGAATCGCAGCAAATATCAAGCCAAACAAATAGTACTCACTGCGCAGACACTGGCTAAGGGTAAGTAACCACCGTAATATATTTGCAAGGTTAGTAAGCAAGACGCGACGAATTAATAGCAATTTACAAAAATTTAAAAAACGAGCACTCGAAAAAAACACGACTGCTCTCGACGACTGTCAGAAGATACGGTATACTTAGGGTCTGACCTTGAAATAATCACCAACTCCGAATAATAAAAAAAAAAAAAAAAACTCATAAAAAGAAGCTGAAGTTTTGTTGGACATTTTCAGTATAAAAGGCTCACACCAGGTTTTTTCGGTCTTTTCAATTGTGGTTACCCGTACATAAAAAGTCCAGCGCCGTTTAGCTGAGTGCAGTGCAGTCGTGAAAAATAAAAGTGCGTCAGCCGATATTTAAATAAAATTAACATAGTGCTTTCGCCGATAAGGCAGTGTTTGCCAACACCATCGCCTCCCAACTCAATGTGTTGGTAAAAAGGCATATTTAAACAATCCGTTGGAATTTTACACCCAGGTATGTCATAAAACTGACCGACCATACAGAATTGGTGTAAACGGATAGTTTACCACAGTGTAGCTGCTTCTTTTTTGCCTCAATCTACAGGCAGATTGAGCTGGCCATATTGCTCAACACCAATTTTTTTTCCGGTTATATACCGGCAGCTACTCGCAGCGTCGCTGTCATCAATTCCTTCCGCAGCCGAGCTTGCGCTACAAGGCTCTTAGTCAGCGAAGCATCCCTATTTACGCCAAGGGAAACAGCGTCGGCGTATTCTGAACCGAGGGACACTTCTCTCCGCCAAAATTCTGTCAAACACCGGAGCCGGGATCACCACCAGAAAAATTGTATTAATCCACAACCCAGCCCATTACTAGGCTAGTAAGACTAGGGACATATAAAAATTATGTTATTAAAAATAAATAGAGAAAAAAAACTTTAATTAGTTACCCAACCTAAAACAAAAAAAAAAATAAAAATTAGATTTATCAGTGTCCTTTCGTAGACAAAACCAAAAATAAAAATAGAGTAAGCTATAAAGAACAATACGTTATAAATTCTTAAAAAAAAAAAATTTTATGAAACAAATCCAAATAAGAAAAATTGTTAAATTTGTATCCCAATTGCCATAGGATACTATTTATATGTATATACTTGTATGTGCCCTTTAAATAATAAGTTTTCTAGCACATCGACTTTACCGCTGGAAGGCCTTTCAACGCTGGAGTTGCTGCAAACGTGTGAGTACTACAACACCAACCCATTAGAAAACAAAAACAAAAAAACGAGAGCAACAGTCGAGCGGCACGCGACAGTGGGGTACCCTTCGACTTTTGTTTCGGTGTAGTTTAATTTGTTGAATTCATACACATATGAACATACAATCAAATTATTCTCGACAGATGGCGCTCGCTCATCGCGCTAGTTACCACTTCGGGTGTACCCCATTGGACTCTGGACAGCAGCAACACTCATTACAACGGGATTGACATTCAACGCCACAGAAGAGGCATCTTATTCAGGACCTACTGGACAAGAGCGGAGCCAACGAGGGTCCGTGGGAGCAGGAGGATCCGTAAACTCAGATAGAACACCTTAACAAAGAAGAAAAAGCTAAAATTTTTGGAAGTTTGTAAACAATATAGAACACTAGTTTATAACGACGGGGACCAATTGTCAGTAACAAAACAGATCAAAACATTTATTTGTAATTTCGGAACACCCAGGAAAACCATCTACGACCAAGGTGCAATCGAGTAGCAACTCAACAGTAGAACGGCTGCACTTAACGCTTACAGAAACCTATGGGATTATTTACAAAGTCAGGAAAGACAAGAAGTTAGAATGCGAGCTTGACGAAATTATGGCAGAAACGTTAATAACATACAACAATGCCAGACATTCCGCGACAAAATTAACGCCATACGAATTATTCACGGGAAAACCACACATTTTTAATAGAACAATCGAATATTCAGACGAACATGATTATTTACAAAAACTTAACGAATTTAAAACAAAATTATATACAGAAAGAATACAGAAACTGAATGGAACAAGAACAGACCCAATACCGTTAACAGCAGAAGACATAGTATTTGGAAAAGAGAACCGAAGAAATAAGATAACACCAAGATTCTCAAAACACATAGCTAGAGCAGATCACGGAATAACTTTTGAATCAAAGACAAAACAAAAATCCATAAAGAAAAAATAAAAAGAAAAAGAAAAGATAGGCAAACATAATAAGTCAAAACAAAAAGATAGTAATAAGTACAAGCAATTGAACATGAACAAATAGCTATAAGTCACACACTCATTGTACTCAATTTCCATAAATTACACGAAAACAAAACACATAACACGAGTATATTACATTTATGTGGGAATGATCTGGCAACGCTGAGTCAGATGGCCTAAGTAATAGTCGACGGAATGGCAACGACGATCATATTATAAGAAGAAGAGTTCGAGTTGACGACGCGAAGAGAAAAGACGTAAACGAGCAAGGCTGACGCTCAATTAACGACGATCATATTACAGAATAAAAAGATTAACTACGACGACATTAAGATTAAACTAAAGTACTAACTAATTTTAAGGAACTACATTGAAGTATTATGAAATAAAATCTCTTAATTTAATATTAAAACAACCGTGAATTTATCACAACAACTGTGACTTGAACTTTAAACAAAACAGTTTATACCCAAGTCCCACATTTATATATATATAAGGACTAGTATGTAAGGATTACTATACTAATGTTAATAATAATAATTATACTTAGTACGAACAACTAATTATAAGTACACTAGCTACACCGCAATTCGTTCCGCCATCTCTCTGGCTGTCACTTCATTCTAGGAGGGGAGGAGTTACCACTTCGGGTGTACCCCATTGGACTCTGGACAGCAGCAACACTCATTACAACGGGATTGACATTCAACGCCACAAAAGAGGCATCTTTCGCGGAAATACGGAGCAGAACAGCAACGTTATACATACACACATACACACACACACATACACATACACACACATACATACATATATATATACACCCGTGTGGTGGCGGGTCTTAGAATACCACTTCAGTAAGTCACCGCTGGTCGTACGAGACGATTAAAGGGACACACTCTCTCCGAAAGGTGCCAGGGAGGTGGAAAGGCTCTGATTACCACTATCTTTAGTAGTGGTCGGGTCGATTCCTCTCGGAGAAAGGCAAGCAGCTCGTAACCGCCGATCAAATGATCAGGTATCCCCTGGGCAGTCCGCGAACACCTGTTCAATGACTGACAAATGCGAGAAGGCGTCTTCAGTCTTCTGCGGGCAGACTATAACAACCGCATGTGTGATTACATTATAAATCAAAATGGTTGGTCCTATAAGGAACACTTTGACGGTGCAGGGAGTCGGAACCCCAGTGCCGACGACAGGGAGGGGTGAGCAAGCGGGCCCCCCGTCGTCGATATCCAGCGACCGCAATGCCTCGGTGGTGGGCAACTTGGCCACCGTTGCAGATAATATCGCAAGAAATAATAATAACAACAACAACATGAACAGGGAAAGAAGCGTGGGGGAACTCCCCTCCACTATAAATAAGAATGGAGAAGATGAAAGTGCATTCTTCAGGAAGAGCACGAAAATGGCTAGATCCCCTGTGGAATCAATAGCACAGCCGGCAGTCCCCAAAAGGCCAACCCCAATGGCCGAAAAGGAGGCAGAAGCACCAGCAAGGCCCCCGCCTGTGGATAACAGGCAGGTGGAAGACGTCACCGAGCTCAGTCAGTTCTCAATCTTAATTGAGCAAGTGCTTGAGATGATGAACGCCAAAGGTGTCCGACATATCAACCAGGGTATGAAGGATACCTTTGGTAAGATGAAAGCACTGTGTAGCAGTGCAGAAGATAAAGTGAAAGTGCTATCTGAAGGACATAAGGTCTCTCAGGTAGTATCCACGCCGGCAGACACCCCGAAAAGACCTAGGGAGAGTCTGGCTGGTACACGGCCCACTCCCCCAAAGAAGAGTCGTCACCTGGAGCCTTCTGGGGCAAACAGGACGACTAAAAGGGTCAGTCCGATTGCAGCTAAAACGCCACCTAAGGCACAAAAAGCGGAACAGACCAAACCTTTGAGAGGGAACACTCGGGAAAAGCCAGCAGAAAAGGCGAGCAGGCCCAAGGTTGCCAAGGCAACTAAAGAAGGGAGCCCAACGAAGCAACCGAAGAAGGAAGGGTGGACCAAGGTGACCCATAAGGTGCCGAAGCCCAAGAAGGTCGTCGGTAGGCCCGATGCTATCATCGTGTCTACAAAAGGCGACATGTCCTATGCAGACATTCTCCGCACCATAAAGGGGAATGATGCACTCAAGGACCTAGGAGAGAATGTCACACGCATTCGAAGGACGCAAGGTGGTGACTTGCTCCTCCAGCTGAGGAAAAGGCCCAGTGCGGTGCCGCAGAGCTACGAGGTAGCTGTGCAGAAAGTCCTAGGCGATAAGGCAATAGCAAGAACACTCACAAGAGAAGTGTTCTTGGAGGTTAGGGACATAGACGAGGTCACCACTAGGGATGACATCATAGAGGCTGCTCAGCAGCAGATAGGAGAAGGTAGAAAGCTGGACGGGATAGTGAAGAGCCTGCGTAAGTCTTTGGGCAGACGCAAACAGCTCTTCTCAAGGTTCCAGTAGAAGTTGCCAATAGGGACATAGAAAGGGGACACCTTAGGATAGGATGGGTTAGGTGCAGAGTTAGGTTGAAACATACCAACACTCTACAGTGTTTTAAGTGCTGGCACTACGGACATATGTCTCGCACATGTACCAGCACTGAAAACAGAGTGGACTGCTGCATAAAATGCTGGCAAAAGGGGCACAAAATTAAAATGTGCAGAGCTGCGGCTTGCTGTGCGGCTTGCAAAGACCAAAAGCGGCGAGATGTGGATCATATTGTGGGCAGCAAAAACTGCCTAGCTTTCTAGGACGCAGTCAAAAAGACTCATAATTAAGGTCCTGCAGGTAAACCTAAATCATTGTGAGGCAGCTCAAGATCTCTTGACGCAAACCTGCCTTGAAGAAGGCATAGACGTTGTTCTAATCAGTGAGCAATACAAAAACCTAGCTACATCAAACTGGGTTAGTGATAAAACTGGTAAAGCGGCGATCTGGGCTTGTGGAAGCAAGCCCATTGACGATAAGCCGCTGGCCACTGAAGTGCATAGTGCATGCAAATAGCCGGTATACATTTCTATAGCTGCTACCTACCACCGAGCTTAGAAATGCACGACTATGATAGGGCCTTAGATAACATAGGGAACCATGTTAGGAGTAGTCATCCAAACATCGTAGGCGGGGACTTTAATGCCTGGGCTGCCGCCAGGCAGTCATTACGGCCTTCTCCTTAGGCGCGGTGCTGCTTAACACAGGCAATAAAAGCACCTTTGAGCGAAATGGCAGGACGTCAATCGTTGACATATCCTTTGCCAGCTCCAATATAAGTAGAACGATCTCTTGGCAAATAAGTGATATCTACACTCATAGTGACCATAGAGTCATATTAATGAAGGTAGATAGACACCGCAGCAGAAGCACCCAGGAAAGAGTAATCAATGGTTGGAAAGAAGACACTCTGTATGAGGGCGTCCTTAGATACCTCATCACAGAGCAGCAAAACGTTGTCCTGCATGGTAATACCTCTGACGCGAAGGCAACATCACTTTCCAACCTATTGACTTCTGCCTGTGACACCTCCATGGCGAGGAAATGCAAAGGTGGTCCAAGATGGAAGCCAGCCTTTTGGTGGAACCACGAGATCGCGGACTCTAGACGTAAATGCATACGAGCTAGAAGAACCCTATGTCGATGTAAAAATGAGTAGCAACGGGAAACCCTCAGATCGCACTTCAAGGACGCCAAAAGGGAACTAAAGAAAGCGATAAAGATAAGTAAAGCATCGCACTTTAACACCCTGCGTGATGGTATGAACACCAACCCTTGGGGTGGGGCATATAAGGCAGTAATGAGCAACTCCTCAACTCTTGCGCACAATAGTCGAGACCCTCTTCCCAACACAGGGGGACCACTAGCGCAATATAATAAGAGGCACAGCCAAATCCCTATTACCTACGATGAAAGTAAATCCATTAGGGATTGGCAGCAAAGGTGGGATGCAACAAGCAGGGGGAGGTGGACGCACCGACTGGTGCCGAATATAGAAGCCTGGGTCAGAAGAAGCCACGGACAAGTGGACTACTATATAACCCAGTTTCTTACAGGACATGGCTGTTTCAGGCGTTACCTGAACAATTATAGTCATGATCCTGAAGTTGTATGCTGCCTTTGCAATGAAGACGATGAACATATTTTCTTTCACTGCCCTTATTATGCAGGCCAACGGGAAATCGTCAACAGGCGCTTAGGAGTAGATGTAAGTCCAGAGAATGTTGTAGGGCTTATGATAGAGACCCCAGAAAACTGGGAATGTATTAGGAGTATGTGTGTGTGCATTATGGTAGAGCAGCGTAGGCTAGAAACACTGCAAAACTCTTCCTCGCAGCACCCAACAACCAGGTAGAGCCACCACAGGGCTAAGCTCGGCCCCTTGCGAAGATTTATACTTTAGGAGTGGTTCCGCAAGGGGTACCACAAACGAGCCGCAGGGGGGGTATTCTTTAGAGGTTTTTTAGTGGGTGCGGGTCCCACACTACCGTCACTAGGACGGTGTCTGTCAAGATTTTTTATCCTATGAACACTCTAATTAAATAATAATAAAATAAATAATATATATATAAGAGCTGTCAGCGAACAGCATACATACATATAATGAAGCATATACATATGCCAATAAAAACCATTCTTGTTGTTAAGTTCATCGAGAGTGGACGTGTTTTCACTTAATGGTTTAGCAGACAAGATACTTATGTATTTGGTTAAAACATTGTTAGCCTCCAAGCTGTGAGAGTCGCGACAAGATGGGTCACACTTTTATTGATAGCGTTGATCTGGCAGCTCATTGCACTAATGCAATTATTCGATAACTTTCGTAAACTATTTTTGGTAATCAAAAAGGTCTCACGAGACTGCATTTTGCAACACTGCAGGAGAAAAAAGCGCGTGCATTGCCATAATGCCAAGAAAGATCGCTCTCTTCCGTCTTGACCCGCAAAGCGAACAGACGTCGTCATCTTTTTCAAGTCAGCGCAAGCCAATCACATTCTTATAAGGGTCGTTGTGCTGTAAAATAAAAAATAGCAAACATAACCTGCAGCAGCACCACGTGCTGAGTCTTCCTGACGAGCGGCGTTGGCGCATATTTGGCATCGTCACCAAAGGAATATTCCACGGATTCATGGATATTCAAAACTAAATCTATATGATAATTTTCCGTGTATCTGTAAAACTGGAGGCACGTGGTCAGCTGTCAATTAAAGCGTGCATAACCTCACCGTTGTGGAGTGCCACGACGGCTCTCTCTCTTTCACTGCCATGGTGCCGAAGTCTTCATCGAGCTGGACGTTTCTTTTTCTCTTAATTTAATTTCCTTTAATGAAACATTTTAATTAGGTTTAAAATATCTACTATATATGCTCTTAGTGTAGCATTTCCATTCGTATTTCGTAAGCTTTGATTATTTTTATCAAATCATTTACTTTGGGTATGGTTTGTATGGCGCAATTAAACTGATATATGTATGTATATAACTAATTCTTTTTGGGAAGTTCAAACAGCAACTATAGAATCTTCAGGCCTGTCGACAAAGGAATGCATCAAAACTTCAAGTAAGCAAGTAAACAGACATTTGGAAATAGAGTGAGTTTACCTTATTACATATATATATATCGTACTTTATTTATACACAAAACAAAACATAGAAAAATACGTACCTCTTTGCTGTTGTCTGTTTAAACCAATAGATGATAACCTAGGGATAGCAAAATAAATTAGTTTTATTTCGATGTACCCATCGATAATAATGTGCCCTTTTCGTGGCCAAATTAAATACTAAAGAAATCAAAACCAAAACAATAGAGTATATAGAGTACGGACTGCTTTTGTCGGTAGGGCCGTGCCGGCTAGCTCAGCAGCACTTGGGGACTGGTTTTTTCTCCAGCCCTGCAATCCCCACCAAAATATCGATAATCATCGGTATTTACACAAAAGACGCATCACTGACAAAAGGTAAATAAACCAAAATGCACATAAAATACATATTTTAATACATTTCAATTTATTTGCAGGCACAAACTACTCTACGAAGGACAAAAGACAACATCAACATCCATTGGTGACAGCCAAGTCACCGCGCAGGGTGAAAAAGGCGAGAGAGCGTTTCCGGCAACTACGGACAAAGCGCAGGGAAATTGCGGCCGCAGTCTTACGCAACCAGGCAAACGATCCGAAACCGTTCGCTGATGTAAAAAAAAGACGTGAGCGGGACCGCGGACTGCTCGACACCGGAGCATCCGTCAGCCTATTGGGTCGTGGTTGCAGGGAGCTGTTGAACAACATCGACTTGCCAATGATCAGGTACTTCTCAAAAGTACGCACTGCCGCAGGAGAGGATCGCTCAATAATTGGCCGTGCGAAGTTGCCTGTCGAATATTTGGGTAAAATTAAAAGAATAACATTCTACATGTGCCCATATCTGGAGCGACCACGTCCATGACCTGAAAAAAACATAAAATATGTCCCATTAGCTATAATTTTCTAGATACATATATAAATTGTTATTAGTTTTAAGATTTTGCGTTAGTTTTGTCTTTTGCATGTTAGGTCCACGTAGGCAGGAGAAGATGATAGGAATAGGATATAGTAAATAAATGTACAAGATATAAAGAAATGAGTGCTAAATAACCTTTCTAGGGGAGATGGGGAGGCCTTAGTTGGCCAGGAACGGGCTCGCCGACTTGGGTGATGCTCCGAATCTCCAGAGCAGGAGCATCACATGGTTGGGTGGGTGCGCGGTGACTTGGCTGTCACCAATGGCTGTTGTTGTTGTCTTTTGTCCCTCGTAGAGTAGTTTGTGCCTGTAAATAAACTGAAATGTATTTTATG
This sequence comes from Zaprionus vittiger, assembly GCA_018904025.1. NCBI lineage: Eukaryota > Metazoa > Arthropoda > Insecta > Diptera > Drosophilidae > Zaprionus > Zaprionus vittiger. The sequence continues at coordinate 34,834 of JAEIFQ010001001.1, forward strand.
TGCATTTTGGTTTGTTTCCCTTTTGTCAGTGATACTTCTTTTGTGTAAATACCGATGATTATCGATATTTTGGTGCGGACTGCAGGGCTGGAGGAAAAACCAGTCCCCAAGTGCTGCTGAGCTAGCCGGCACGGTCCTATCAACCAAAAAGCAGTCCGTAACACATTTAATATGATTAGAAATACACTCGCAGCTAAAATGTCGATAAGCCTTAAGTAGCGACATACACAGTTATCGAACCATTGCAGTTGAATGGTTGCGATGAATATTTGCACTGTTGCGATGATTTAGCTGTTAGAATACAAACAATGATTTTCGATATGAATTGGAATTTGAAGTTTAATGCTTGCCCATTTTGGGTCAATAATATTTAAGAATAAATTGTGAATAATTATGGAATTAAACATGAGTTAGTAAATTTATATAATTCCTGGGTAGCCATGGCAACTTAAATTAACAGTCGGATTTTTGATAGGGTATCTTTAGATACAATAATTTTTCTTAAGATTATGGTAGGGTGGCTAGTTATTATAGATCGTCACTCTTTGCTGTAAAGTGAAAAGGACGCCACAGATTATAGTGTTCGTTTTGATCGTGGCGTCAAACTGCGCATGACCGTTTACTTATGCTTGGCAATGCCATATAAATGGCAAGTACATAGCTTGTTTACAAATCAATTTTTCGAAATGGGTAAAACAAAGCGAAATATTGGGCTTACAATCAAAAAAAAACTATCAATAACACAGGCCCACAAAAAAAAAAAAGTTGCATGATCTGGGTGAGCGGCATATGCAGTTATATGTATTTTGGGACGCTGAATTCGAATCCGAGGTCAGAATTTCGCCATCACGTCTGGACTTCGACATAACCTCACAAAACTGAAAAACCTTAAAATATCCCCCAAAATATATAGAATCCTGATCTGAGCATGCGATATATGTGATAACATGTATTTTGTCCTTCTTAGTCCGAATCCGAAGTCGAAATTTACATAGCACATCTGACTTTCGACTTAACCTCAAAAAACTCGAAAAATTGTTAAAGCACCAAAAAATAATGGGGGGTCATGATCGGGTCATGCGATATATGTTTCTATATGTTTTTAGACCTTCTGAATCCGAATCCAATGTCAAAACCAACCAATCACGTCTGAATTTCAACATAACCTAAAAATTTTTTGAAAAACTTCAAAAATTTTGAACTTTTTTTAATATTGGATTAGGGTGTATTCAAATTTAATATCAAAAAAAGCTTTCCCATTGGTAAATCCCTTTTTGACCATTATTTTATAAATATTCGGAATAGATTTATATGACTAACGATTTTTTGCTTCAAAACTGTATTTTTACTAGTAAAAAACATAAATTAAATACGTGATTCTACATATTTGCACAAATGCAGTAATTAATTATCAAAAAAATTAAAAATTTTGGAAGTTTTTCAAAATTTTTTTAGGTTAGGTTGAATTTCAGACCTGGATTACTTAAGGATTATGATTTGGACAATATTCAATATCAACATTGACGAAAGTGGGCTTATTTATATACCCTTCGACCATTGAAAATGGTCAAAAAAGGGTGTTCAGGCACCAGCATGAACATGTGTCAATACTGCACTGAACTGCACGGCACTGTACCGCTGTACATTGCTAGTGCTAGCAGGTACAGGATGTTGTCACATGCAGCGATCCCTTATCTATGTTTTACGACAGGGACTAAACATTTTACGACTTCACGTACACACATGTTTACGATTAAGAGAAGGGATCGCAACTATCTTGTATTTGTGTTAAATAATAATTATCCCACGCTGCGTCTTTCAAGTGCAGCATATATAAATAGAGATAAGTAAAATAACCACCACCGCGGTTCTTACAACACCGCATTAGATTTTAAGAATTAGTTCTGAATAAACTCACGAAGTGTAGAGACGTACAATCTTCTACCAAGAGTCAAAAAATAACTCATACAAGTGTTTAGAAGTGTCTTTTCTTAACAAAGGGTATACTAACTTTGTGCAAATGTATGTAACAGGCAGAAGGAGGCGTGGCAGACCCCATAAAGTATATATATTCTTGCTCAGGATCACTAGCCGAGTCGATTGAGCCATGTCTGTCTGTCTGGATGTCCGGATGACCAGATGAACACACAGATCTCAGCTATTATAAGAGCTAGATACCAAATTTGGCATGAACATTTCTGTGTAGGCGGCGCAGATCAAGTTTATTTCAAATGTTGGATGCCACGCCCACCGCCTCCGCAAATTAATAATTTGATTTTTGAACTCAATTTATAAGCGCTGTATAAAAGATACAACATTCTGACTTTAACATATAATAAACTGAATGAAATATCTACGTATTCTCGAAATTGTAATCCGATCGGTCAATAAACACAGAAGTTATTTAAGAAAGTATGAGCATAAAACCAAGTGCTTGTGTCAGCTAACAAGGGAGGCGGGCGAGCGCGAAGCGCGTGCGCCATCTGTCGAGAATAAATTCAAAGTATGTGCATATGTATATGTCTACATACATAGAAACATAGGTCGAAGGGTATCCCACTGTCGCGTGCTGCGCGACTGTTGCTTTTCTTACTGGTTTTGCCTTCAGTTGTTTTTACTTTTGTTTCGGGAGATCGCTCCCATTAGTTGACAGATCTCTGCGGCCTATATGTGCAATGGCCTCTGCAACTACCACATCGACCGTTACATATACTTTTTGGCGCCCAACGGAGGGCTTATAAAAAATTGGATAATAACATCTAATTCATAACGTTAATTTGTCCAGTTCTGGAGGTCCTTTTTGAAATTAATTGTGGACGAAATGAGGTTAAGTCGAAAGTCAGATGTGCTATGTAAATTTCGACTTCGGATTCGGACTAAGAAGGACAAAATACATGTTATCACATATATCGCATGCTCAGATCAGGATTCTATATCTTTTGGGGGATATTTTAAGGTTTTTCAGTTTTGTGAGTTTATGTCGAAGTCCAGACGTGATGGCGAAATTCTGACCTCGGATTCGATTTCAGCGACCCAAAATACATATAACTGCATATGCCGCTCACCCAGATCATGCTCACCCAGATCGAAGTCCAGACGTGATGGCGAAATTCTGACCTCGGACTCGAATTCAGCGACCCAAAATACATATAACTGCATATGCCGCTCACCCAGATCATGCAACTTTTTTTTTTTTGTGGGCCTGTGTAATTGTTAGATACTATGGTTACTACATTTAATAAATTGTTAATTAAAGAAATGAACTCTTGCCAGAATTATTACTAGGGTCATGCTTTGTCGAAACAGGGTAGGGTATTAGCTGATCGACTCGATCGTAGGGACCATTTGTGAACATGGAATTAAATCGGATGAAATGGTCATGGTAGGGCGGGCGACCGTAGCAGCTGGACAACAACACCAGCAAACAGCATGATCGAGCCGAAGTCAGTTTAGTCAGCTATTTTTAGATCTGTTCATTTTCCTCTTATCAACTTCTTCGTCTTAACTCCTCTCCTTATACTGTCCCCTTTTCTGTCTATGCAGATGCATTTGTTCGTAATTTACACCAGCACGCGAATTCAAATTATAATATTGTAGGTTCAGCCAGCAAATACTCGCAGCACCAAAACATAGATAACCCCCCATTTCTCTCACCCGAAGCCTAGCCGGATTAACCGCGTGCAGTGCTGCAGGGTAACGACCATCAGCTGGTTTAGAAATATGTCGCTATTTCTACGTAAACTGCCACAAAAGATAAATTGTGGCGCCCAACGTGGGGCCAGAAACCGGCAAGCCGATTTTAAAAATTCAATGAATATTAGTCATCATCATCTTACCACTTATTAGTTCGAATTCTGTTATTTGTTTCTTTTGTTTTTTTTTTCTTTTGTTTTTCTTCCCTTCCTCTTGCAGAAAGATAAACGAATAAACGCTTTCCCTCGTATCTATGTGTCTGGATAGCAGATGGGTTCCAAACACATACGCACCGACCGTGATGCGATAAGGAAGTACTGTTGTTTTATTCCTTACGTTTACTTTCCAGTTTCGTATTCTAAACAATCTGGATAGCAGATAAATTCTGATAATGATGCTCCGACGTAATTAAGATACGAAAGCTTTTTGTTCTTTCTCTTTTTCTTATACTTTCTTATGTCAAAAGGTCTGGATAGCGGACGCATTTGTTTCAGATAACTACGCTCCGACCTTGATGCGATAAGAAAGATATTTTTGTTCCTCTCTCTCGTTTCCGACTTTCGTATTATGAACGATCTGGATAGCAGATAAGTTTCTGAAAACTATGCTTCGACGTTATTAAGATACAAAAGCTTTTTATTCTTTCACTTTCCTTAGTACTTTCGTATTTCAAAGGATCTGGATAGCAGATACATTTGTTTCAAATAACTATGCTCCGACCTTGGAAAGATACGAAAGCTCTTATGTTTTCTCTTTGAAATTGACAGACACCTGCAGCATCGATATTGTGCAGATTACGATGCGTATAAGCCTCTCTCCGATGCAAGTTATGTTTATATTTCAACCACTCTCTAGAATTTGGATCACGGTAATATTCGAAATATGTCCGATGCCAGCTAGAGAACATTTGAGATCTCTTTTCTTCTCATTCTTCTTCTTCTTCTAGTTGTGAAAGTGTGGCTGGATTATTGCGTTGGTATTGAACTACTAAAATACCGCCATACTATAAAATTCACAACTTTTCTGAGCACTCTAAATTAGACTAAAGCCAATATACCTACCGGAAAGCAAAAACGAAAGCATGACCCTGTTTTTATATATGTTACATATCGAAACAAATTATTTTGGAAATTTTCGTAAATTTTATACACTTATTTAACTTTTGTTTGTAGTTAAGTTTTACATTATGCCAGTTGGTAGTCCAGGGGAAACTCCTAGGGAAGAACCAAGTGACGAATTGCCCACAGGTTCCAGACAGACTAGTCTTAGCCAAATGCAGACTAGAGGTAGACAAGCAAGAATGGAACCCGAAAAACAGTCTGATAGGCAACCGTCGGTAGGCGAGTCTCGAACCAGCCGCCAGGCTGATAGTGACAGTTTAGCCTTGCTGATTACGCAGGCGTTGTCAGACGCTACGCGCAGGCAAACGGAAGCACTGGCTGAGTTTTCCATACGCCAAACTCAGCTGATGAATAGCATCGAATTAGGTTTTCAACGGTTGTTAACTCAGACACCGGTACACTGGATCAGTACCAGCCATTGTGACTCCCTCGAGTCAACATAGTAGCCAACCCCGTGTTACCCGGAATAACACACCGAGCGACATGACGGATTTTAGGCCAGACCGCATAGGTCAAATTATGGCTAATTGGAAATTGAGATTTACTGGAAAGGGGTATCTTTCAGTGGATGATTTCATCTACAGAGCCGAAGCCCTGACCAGACAAACCTTGGAAGGCAACTTCGAACTGTTAGCAAGATATTCCTGCAATTTATTTGAGGGAAGCGCAGCCGAGTGGTTTTGGAGGTACCACAAAGGCGTCCATGAGTTAAGATGGCATAATCTGTGCGAAGCTTTAAAAACACAATTTAAAGATGCACGCACAGATCGGGACATTCAAGCCGCTATTGATCGCCGTAAGCAAAAGCCGCACGAGTGTTTCGACGAATACTCACAGTCTGTAGCCGCTATGGCTGATCATCTCTCCGCACCTTTGACAGACTCGTATATGATGGGGGTGCTCCGAGCAAATCTGTTACCGGAAATTCAACACGAATTGCTACATGTTCCCATACACACTGTTGCCGAGTTGCGTCAAGCCGTACGTAGGCATGAAATATTCAAACAACAAATGACTAGGATGCCGAATTTCAGCACTAGACCTGCTCAGAAAAAGATAGTAAGCGAGTTGTCTGAACAGGTAGGTAGCGAATCTGAGAGCGAAGTAGTCGCAGAGGCAGATGAAGTCGCAGCAATAGACCTGGAGTGCTGGAATTGCTCGGGAAAGGGCCACAGATACCACGACTGTACAGAAGAAAGGCGAGTTTTTTGCTATGGTTGCGGAAGGCCTGACACCTATAAGCCAAGTTGTCCGAAATGTCAAAATCAAAAAAACTCGGGGACTCGAGCACCAGTCAACAGTGCTCGAAACAAATATTTGTAGACCAACACAACAGCACAGCTTTGAAGGATACTCCGGAAAAGCATACCCCGCCAGAAGATTTAAATTTACCTGACATTCAGAATATATCCTCAGATATTACTAGTTCCCAAAACCAAATATTCGTAGATAGAATTAGCAAGGCCTCACGATCACGTCTTCGTTGCAGAGAATATACCAGAATGCGACGGCACGAGCGTGCGAAATTAGTTTCTGCCATTGTGGAAAATCCATTAGACGTTAGACCATACGCAGAGGTGACCATATTGGGATGTCAATACACCGGTCTACTTGACACGGGAGCCTCAATCAGCTGTATAGGGGGAGCCTTGGCTAAAAAGTTTATGAATGGCCATGATGCGTATAAACACTTGTCAAGCGCAGTGAAAACAGCCGATGGAAAGTCGCAAAAGATTGTAGGAAGATTAACTACTAAAGTAGGTTTTAAAACTACGGTAAAAGATCTCTCTTTTTATATTGTACCGTCGCTATCTCAAAGTCTTTATCTAGGTATAGATTTTTGGAAAGCCTTCGACTTGCTCCCTTTCTGTTTCCAGCAGACTGAACTGTCATCGTTAGATGACCCCCTAATACGATCCTTATCTGATAAGCAGCGACAACAGCTAGAAGCTAAGATCGCTTTATTTCCTTCGTTTGCCAAAAAAGGTTTAGGGCGTACCACTATACTTTCTCACTGTATCGATGTCTCCGATGCGAGCCCGATTAAGCAAAGACATTTCCCTGTATCTCCAGCCGTCGAAAGGCTAATGTATGAGGAACTTGACCGAATGCTGTCTTTGGGAGTCATTGAGGAATCTAACAGTGCGTGGTCTTCCCCTGTAGTTCTGGTGGTCAGGCTCTGCTTAGATAGTAGAAAGGTTAACGCAGTCACGGTCAAGGATGCTTATCCGATGCCGTTTATTGACGGAATTTTGAGCCGTCTGCCTAAAGCTGAATTTATTTCGAGTATTGACCTTAAGGATGCTTTTTGGCATATCCCTCTTGAACCCAACTCTACCTGGTCGACCCCTGTATCACTTCACCGTAAAGCCATTTGGGCTTTGCAATGCGCCGCAAACAATATCTAAGCTAATGGACCGAATCATTCCAGCGCACTTGCGCAGAGAAGTCTTTATATATCTGGATGATCTGTTAGTGGTGTCCGAAACATTTGAACGACACATTGAAACATTGAGTGAACTAGCAACTCAATTGAATAAATCGGGCTTGACCATCAACGTACACAAAAGTAAATTTTGCCTCCTTGAAGTGCAATATCTCGGACATATAGTAGGCCATGGCACTATCGCAACGGACCCTGACAAGCTTTCGGCAATAGCTAACTTTCCGGTACCAAGATCCGTCAAACAGCTTCGTAGATTTTTAGGAATGACGGGGTGGTACCACAAATTTATCAAACATTATGCTTCTATTGCGTCACCTCTTACGGATGCTCTTAAGCAGAAGAAAAAGTTTGACTGGTCTGATGACGCGCAAACAGCTTTTGAAAATTTGAAGCAACACATGTGCGAGGCTCCAGTGCTGCACAGTCCGAATTTTGATACTGAGTTTTTCCTTCACTGTGACGAAAGTCATACAGGTGTTGGTGGGGATCTTATGCAAGTAAATGCTGAAGGCGACGAAGTCCCTATAGCATTTATGTCAAGAAAACTGAATCAAAGCCAAAGGAACTACTCAGTAACAGAGAAAGAATGTTTGGCAGCCATTCTGGCCATAAAAAAATTCAGAGCATACGTTGAAGGACACAAATTGACCGTCAATACCGATCATGCGTCGCTTAAGTGCCTGATGTCTCAGTCCGATTTGAGCAGTAGGTTAGCCAGATGGGCTTTAAAGCTCCAAGGATTCTGCTTTGAAATCAAGCACCGAAAGGGTAGTCAGAATATTGTCCCAGATGCCCTTTCTCGAACATTTACCGAAGATCTGGCTTCTGTAGATATCAGCAAAGCCAAATCAAACTGCCAGATGTTAAAGTCGTAGACGATAAAATATACCGTAGAATGGAACATGCATCTGGCATCGCATTGTGGGATTCACAAAACGCTAGAGAGGGTTCGGAGATATTATTTCTGGCCAAATCTTGTTGCCGTTGTTCATAAATACGTTAATATCTGCGAAATATGCAAATGCACTAAACATCCAAATTACAGCCTGAAACCACCTCTTAGCAAGACCAGCGAGACACGACGATTTTTTCAGAAATTATATGTGGACTTTTTAGGTCCATACCCACGTTCACGGTCTGGACATGTAGGGGTATTCGTGGTTTTAGACCACTTCTCAAAATTTCCTTTTTTGAAGCCAATAAAAAAATGTACAGCTGAGGCCATTTTAAAATATTTGGAGGAAGATTTGTTACACTGTTTTGGCGTACCCGAAGTTGTAGTATCAGATAACGGCGTGCAGTTTAAATCTCATGCCTTTAATAACTTGCTAGCAAAATATAAAATCGCGCACTCGTACACTGCCGAATACGCTCCCCAGGGAAACGCGTCGGAAAGGGTAAATAGATCTGATATAGCCGCTATAAAAGCCTATATACATCCGAGCCAAAATAACTGGGATGAGCACCTTAGCAAAATATGTTGTTCGCTACGCTCAAGCTGGCATACCGCAGTTAACGCTACCCCGTACCGGTTAACCTTCGGTCAGAACATGATCACAAACGGATCGACTATCGCTCAGTGTGTTTTGAGAGGAATGACAGTTTTGACATAGAACGAGACAAGGCACTAACCACAATGAGAAAGCAGCATACAAGAAACGATAATGCTCACAATTTGCGAACGAGTGACGTTTCATTCGTCGTCGGACAAGAAGTTTACCGACGCAATTTTTCACAAAGCAATTTTGCAAAGGGGTACAACGCGAAACTAGCTCCCACCTTCATAAAATCGCGAATTAAGCGGAAATTGGGAAATAGCTACTACGACGTAGAAGATTTACAAGGCCAATATAGGCCTCTAAAGCGTGATCTTGTTGGAGGGGCTTTGTAGGAGCGCCTGTCGCTAAAAATTTAATAATTATTTAATTGTATTAAAAGAGCAACTCCTAAAAGTCGGCAACGGGATTACTTGTAGCTGAACACGAAGAGGTATAAGCCCTTAATCGCAACAGCCGAAAAGTAGGCAATACACTCGGTTTTAGATATAGTAGTAGACGGCGACTACCCAAAATGTTTTGTGCAATGCACTAAAATAGTAGTATACCATTATATCGTTGAGTACATGCTAAAATTTAAATACAACAAACTCAAATTCTTAGTTAGCATATATTATATACCGAAAAGATCCCAACCTGTTTTTGTTATTTTATCTTTCGATAGCAGGGCTGCTTGACTTTCCAGCGGGACAATGATTCAGCATGATGATAACGTCATCCTGACAGTCTGTGCCGTTGCAAAAAGGCAAGCGGAGGTTTCTTGCTCAGTCAAGTCCTCGGCTCGATCTATTAACCGCTCGATCATTGACCCAGACGCTTCATTCCGCGACCCTACAGTGGTCGTCAGATACTCTTCCCAGGACAAAGAGAGTAGGATACAAGCAACCATAACTGAAATTAATCAGGTAATGAATCGAGAATAATTTTCTTGCCAATTAAGGGAAAGAAAATAGACAATCCAATTTTCTGATCATTGTTCCTTTTTCTGATCATTGTTTCTTTTTATTTTCAAACCTTGCAGCTAGTGCAAGTTGGCAAACTTGAAAGAGTATTTTGCATTTGCAAATTGCTGCTTCTCCCCCACATTCTTCTATTGCGCCGCTCTTCGCTTCGAACAACCGATACCGCAGTTGTTTAAAGAAACGCGGAGCAGGCAGAAGCCTAGCAGGCCCGGGAGTGTGAAAATTGCCAATTCTTTTTTTTATTGTTTTAAATGCTGTGAAGGGCGAAAAAATGGTGGTATAAAGGAAAAGTGATCCCAGTATAAAAATCTGCAAGTAATTTAAGCAAAATGCAGTAAGAAAAAGTGAAAAGGAGAGCAACAAGAGTCTTTAACCTTTGACCCCGATCTCCCCCGTGGCCTTTGGCAGTCAATTCGCTAAGAATAGCTAATACTCAAATACAGAGCTAGGCCATGTCAAAATAATTCTGGTCATGTCTCAAGCCGCTTATACGATATAACTCCTTTAAATTTACTATGCCTTTTTTATTTTGTTAATAACCCAGCCAGTAATAAAGTGTGAGAGAATGAGGTAGGAGACTAATATGCCAGAACAAAAATTAAAAGAAGTGAAGAAAACAAACTGAACTAAAGATGAAAATATTTAATGTTTAAGTGCATAACCCAAGAAAAGAAAAAAAAAATAAAGAAAATCCCAAATACACACCTCCGCAATTAGACAAAACCCCAATAAAGCAACCATAAAGTGAATTAAACTCAAAAAAAGTGACAAGAAATGTATGGTTTGGCCCATAGTCCAACGTGTGCCCGCCCACGCATTCTCTTTTAGCAGCATCTTCGCCGAAAGCGCTTTCGTCGATGGACCGCCGTTACAATGATAAGTCACAGTACTTTTTTCTTATCTACTTTTTGGTTGTTGCTAATTGGTCCGAACTAATATGCGAATAGTGCATACACTAACTTGAATTATGATATTAATATTAAAATTAGAGAAAAAGAAGAGAACATTGAAAAGAAAAGAGATATATTAAATAAAAGAAAACAATGAATATTAATCTAGTTAAACCACCTAAACATTAAACAAACATATCTTTAGAGCGAACATGAAATAAAAATCGCAAAAATAAGTTAATTTATTTACATTCTATATATACTTTTATATTCTTACCTACATGCCGTATTAATTCTCCTAGCCTCATTCTCACAATTCTCTCAGTTTTTTTTATTTACCTTATATAACGTCCCTTAATTAATTAATTATCGAAATAAAAACAACTTAAATTAATATAATGATAATTGTTAGATACTATGTTTACTACATTTAATAAATTATTAATTAATGAAATGAACTCTTGCTAGAATTATTGCTAGGGTCATGCTTCGTCGAAACAGGGTAGGGTATTAGCTAATCGACTCGATCGTAGGGACCATTTATGAACATAAAATTAAATCGGATGAAATGGTCATGGTAGGGCGGGCGACCGAAGCAGCTGGACAACAACACCAGCAAACAGCATGATCGAGCCGAAGTCAATTTAGTCAGCTATTTTTAGTTCTGCTCACCTTCCTCTTATCAATTTCTTCGTCTAAACTCCTCTCCTTATACTGTCCCCTTTCCCGTCTATGCAGATGTATTCGTTCTTTATTTACACCAGTACGCGAATTCAAATTATACTATTGTAGGTTCAGCCAGCAAATATCAGCAGCACCAAAACTTAAATAACCCCCCCACTTCTCTCACCCGAAGCCTAGCCGGATTAACCGCGTGCAGTGCTGCAGGGTAAAGACCATCAGCTGGTTTAGAAATATGTCGCTATTTCTACGTAAACTGCTACAAAAGATAATTTGTGGCGCCCAACATGTCGGCCAGAAACCGGCAAGCCGATTAAAAAAAAAATTCAATGAATATTAGTCATCATCATCTTATGACTCATTAGTTCGAATGCATTCTGTTATTTGTTTCTTTTGTTTTTTCTCTTTTGTTTTTGTCCCCTTCCTCTGGCAGAAAGATAAACGAATAGACGCTTTCCGTCGTATCCATGTGTCTGGATAGCAGATGGGTTCCAAACACATACGCACCGACCGTGATGCGATAAGGAAAAACGGTGGTTTTATTCCTTACGTTTACTTTCCACTTTCGTATTCTAAACGATCTGGATAGCAGATAATTTCTGATAATGATGCTCCGACGTTATTAAGATACGAAAGCTTTTCGTTCTTTCTCGTTTCTCTTATACTTTCTTATGCCAAAAGGTCTGGATAGCGGACGCATTTGTTTCAGATAACTACGCTCCGACCTTGATGCGATAAGAAAGCTATTTTTGTTTTTGTTCCTCTCTCTTGTTTCCGACTTTCGTATTATGAACGATCTGGATAGCAGATAAGTTTCTGAAAACTATGCTCCGACGTTATTAAGATACGAAAGCTTTTTATTCTTTCACTTTCCTTGGTACTTTCGTATATCAAAGGATCTGGATAGCAGATACATTTGTTTCAAATAACTATGCTCCGACCTTGGAAAGATACGAAAGCTCTTATGTTTTCTCTTTGAAATTGACAGACACCTGCAGCGTCGATATTGAGCAGATTACGATGCGTATAAGCCTCACTCCGATGCAAGTTATGTTTCTATTACAATCTCTCTCTAGAATTTGGACCACGGTAACATTCGAAATATGTCCGATGCCAGCTAGAGAACATTTGAGATCTCTTTTCTTCTCATTCTTCTTCTTCTTCTAGTTGTGAAAGTGTGGCTGGATTATTGCGTGGGTATTGAACTACTAAAATACCGCCATACTATAAAAATTCACAACTTTTCTGAGCACTCTAAATTAGACTAAAGCTAATATACCTACCGGGAAACAAAAACGAAAGCATGACCCTGTTTTTATATATGTTACATATCGAATCAAATTATTTTGGAAATTCTCGTAAATTTTATACACTTATTTAACTTTTGTTTATAGTTTTAGTTAAGTTTTACATTATGCCAGTTGGTCGTAGTCCAGGGGAAACTCCTAGGGAAGAACCAAGTGACGAATTGCCCACAGGTTCCAGACAGACTAGTCTTAGCCAAATGCAGACTAGAGGTAGAGCAGCAAGAATGGAACTTGAAAATCAGTCTGATAGGCAACCGTCGGTAGGCGAGTCTCGAACCAGCCGCCAGGATACCGGCTCTGATAGTGACAGTTTAGCCTTGCTGATTACGCAGGCGTTGTCAGACGCTACGCGCAGGCAAACGGAAGCACTGGCTGAGTTTTCCATACGGCAAACTCAGCTGATGAATAGCATTGAATTAGGTTTTCAACGGTTGTTAACTCAGACACCGGTCCCCACTGGATCAGTACCAGCCATTGTGACTCCCTCGAGTCAACATAGTAGCCAACCCCGTGTTCCCCGGAATAACACACCGAGTGACACGACGGATTTTAGGCCAGACCGCATAGGTCAAATTATGGCTAATTGGAAATTGAGATTTACTGGAAAGGGGTATCTTTCAGTGGATGATTTCATCTACAGAGCCGAAGCCCTGACCAGACAAACCTTGGAAGGCAACTTCGAACTGTTAGCAAGATATTCCTGCAACTTATTTGAGGGAAGCGCAGCCGAGTGGTTTTGGAGGTACCACAAAGGCGTCCATGAGTTAAGATGGCATGATCTGTGCGAAGCTTTAAAAACACAATTTAAAGATGCACGCACAGATCGGGACATTCAAGCCGCTATTGATCGCCGTAAGCAAAAGCCGCACGAGTGTTTCGACGAATACTCACAGTCTGTAGCCGCTATGGCTGATCATCTCTCCGCACCTTTGACAGACTCGTATATGATGGGGGTGCTCCGAGCAAATCTGTTACCGGAAATTCAACACGAATTGCTACATGTTCCCATACACAGTGTTGCCGAGTTGCGTCAAGCCGTACGTAGGCATGAAATATTCAAACAACAAATGACTAGGATGCCGAATTTCAACACTAGGCCTGCTCAGAAAAAGATAGTAAGCGAGTTGTCTGAACAAGTAGGTAGCGAATCTGAGAGCGAAGTAGTCGCAGAGGCAGATGAAGTCGCAGCAATAGACCTTGAGTGCTGGAATTGCTCGGGAAAGGGCCACAGATACCACGACTGTACAGAAGAAAGGCGAGTTTTTTGCTATGGTTGCGGAAGGCCTGACACCTATAAGCCAAGTTGTCCGAAATGTCAAAATCAAAAAAACTCGGGGACTCGAGCACCAGTCAACAGTGCTCGAAAAAACAAATATTTGTAGACCAACACAACAGCACAGCTTTGAAGGATACTCCGGAAAAGCATACCCAGCCAGAAGATTTAAATTTACCTGACGTTCAGAATATATCCTCAGATATTACTAGTTCCCAAAACCAAATATTCGTAGATAGAATTAGCAAGGCCTCACGATCACGTCTTCGTCGCAGAGAATATACCAGAATGCGACGGCACGAGCGTGCGAAATTAGTTTCTGCCATTGTGGAAAATCCATTAGACGTTAGACCATACGCAGAGGTGACCATATTAGGATGTCAATACACCGGTCTACTTGACACGGGAGCCTCAATCAGCTGTATAGGGGGAGCCTTGGCTAAAAAGTTTATGAATGGCCATGATGCGTATAAGCACCTGTCATGCGCAGTGAAAACGGCCGATGGAAAGTCGCAAAAGATTGTAGGAAGATTAACTACTAAAGTAGGTTTTAAAACTACGGTAAAAGATCTCTCTTTTTATATTGTACCGTCGCTATCTCAAAGTCTTTATCTAGGTATAGATTTTTGGAAAGCCTTCGACTTGCTCCCTTTCGGTTTCCAGCAGACTGAACTGTCATCATTAGATGACCCCCTAATACGATCCTTATCTGATAAGCAGCGACAACAGCTAGAAGCTACGATCGCCTTATTTCCTTCGTTTGCCAAAAAAGGTTTAGGGCGTACCACTATACTTTCTCACAGTATCGATGTCTCCGATGCGAGCCCGATAAAGCAAAGACATTTCCCTGTATCTCCAGCCGTCGAAAAGCTGATGTACGAGGAACTGGACCGAATGCTGGCTTTGGGAGTCATTGAGGAATCTAACAGTGCGTGGTCTTCCCCTGTAGTTCTGGTGCGCAAGCCAGGAAAAGTCAGGCTCTGCTTAGATAGTAGAAAGGTTAACGCAGTCACGGTCAAGGATGCTTATCCGATGCCGTTTATTGACGGAATTTTGAGCCGTCTGCCTAAAGCTGAATTTATTTCGAGTATTGACCTTAAGGATGCTTTTTGGCAAATCCCTCTTGAACGCAACTCTGTATCAGTTCACCGTAATGCCATTTGGGCTTTGCAATGCGCCGCAAACAATGTCTAAGCTAATGGACCGAATCATTCCAGCGCACTTGCGCAGAGAAGTCTTTATATATCTGGATGATCTGTTAGTGGTGTCCGAAACATTTGAACGACACATTGAAACACTGGGTGAACTAGCAACTCAATTGAATAAATCGGGCTTGACCATCAACGTACACAAAAGTAAATTTTGCCTCCTTGAAGTGCACTATCGCAACGGACCCTGACAAGCTTTCGGCAATAGCTAACTTTCCGGTACCAAGATCCGTCAAACAGCTTCGAAGATTTTTAGGAATGACGGGGTGGTACCACAAATTTATCAAACATTATGCTTCTATTGCCTCACCTCTTACAGATGCTCTTAAGCAGAAGAAAAAGTTTGACTGGTCTGATGACGCGCAAACAGCTTTTGAAAATTTGAAGCAACACATGTGCGAGGCTCCAGTGCTGCACAGTCCGAATTTTGATTCTGAGTTTTTCCTTCACTGTGACGCCAGTCATACAGGTGTTGGTGGGGTTCTTATGCAAGTAAATGCTGAAGGCGACGAAGTCCCTATAGCATTTATGTCCAGAAAACTGAATCAAAGCCAAAGGAACTACTCAGTAACAGAGAAAGAATGTTTGGCAGCCATTCTGGCCATAAAAAAATTCAGAGCATACGTTGAAGGACAAAAATTTACCGTCATTACCGATCATGCGTCGCTTAAGTGGCTGATGTCTCAGTCCGATTTGAGCAGTAGGTTAGCCAGATGGGCTTTAAAGCTCCAAGGATTCAGCTTTGAAATCAAGCACCGAAAGGGTAGTCAGAATATTGTCCCAGATGCCCTTTCTCGAACATTTACCGAAGATCTGGCTTCTGTAGATATCGATCAGTTCATCGACTTTGACTCGGATAGCTTTAAAAGCGTTGAATACCAATCATTAGTAAAGCGAATCCAGCAAAGCCAAATCAAACTCCCAGATGTTAAAGTCGTAGACGATAAAATATACCGTAGAATGGAACATGCAACTGGCGACCGAATTGCTGATGACATGGCGTGGAAAATTTGGCTACCAGTAGACATGATACCGACCGCTTTAAAATTAGCTCATGATCACCCTCTGGCATCGCATTGTGGGATTCACAAAACGCTAGAGAGGGTTCGGAGATATTATTTCTGGCCAAATCTTGTTGCCGATATTCGTAAATACGTTAATAACTGCGAAATATGCAAATGCACTAAACATCCAAATTACAGCCTGAAACCAACTCTTAGCAAGACCAGCGAGACACGACGATTTTTTCAGAAATTATATGTGGACTTTTTAGGTCCATACCCACGTTCACGGTCTGGACATGTAGGGGTATTCGTGGTTTTAGACCACTTCTCAAAATTTCCTTTTTTGAAGCCAATAAAAAAATTTACAGCTGAGGCCATTTTAAAATATTTGGAGGAAGATTTGTTACACTGTTTTGGCGTTCCCGAAGTTGTAGTATCAGACAACGGCGTGCAGTTTAAGTCTCATGCCTTTAATAACTTGCTAGCAAAATATAAAATCGCGCACTCGTACACTGCCTTATACTCTCCCCAGGGAAACGCGTCGGAAAGGGTAAATAGATCTGTTATAGCCGCTATAAAAGCCTATATACATCCGAGCCAAAATAACTGGGATGAGCACCTTAGCAAAATCTGTTGTTCGCTTCGCTCAAGCTGGCATACCGCAGTTAACGCTACCCCGTACCGGTTAACCTTCGGTCAGAACATGATCACAAACGGATCGACTTACAAGCTCTTGAAAAGTCTGGACATGTTAGAAGATCGCTCAGTGTGTTTTGAGAGGGATGACAGTTTTGACATAGAACGAGACAAGGCACTAACCACAATGAGAAAGCAGCATACAAGAAACGAAAATGCTTACAATTTGCGAACGAATGACGTTTCATTCGTCGTCGGACAAGAAGTTTACCGACGCAATTTTTCACAAAGCAATTTTGCAAAGGGGTACAACGCGAAACTAGCTCCCACCTTCATAAAATCGCGAATTAAGCGGAAATTGGGAAATAGCTACTACGACGTAGAAGATTTACAAGGCCAATATATAGGAAAGTTCCATGCTAAGGATATAAAGCAATAAGCCGGCAAGCCTGTTATTTCCGCTCCAAGCGTGGATCCCGCTCTTAAAGGCTTCGCCTCTAAAGCGTGATCTTGTTGGGGGGGCTTTGTAGGAGCGCTTGTCGCTAAGAATTGAATAATTTTGGTATTGTATTAAAAGAGCAACTCCTAAAAGTCGGCAACGGGATTACCTGTAGCTGAACGCGAAGAGGTATAAGTCTTTAATCGCAACAGCCGAAAAGTAGGCAATACACTCGGTTTTAGACATAGTAGTAGACGGCAACTACCCAAAACGTTTTGTGCACTGCACTAAAATAGTAGCATACCATTATATCGTTGAGTACATGCTAAAATTTAAATACAACGAACTTAAATTCTTAGTTACCATATATTGTACACCGAAAAGATCCCAACCTGTTTCTATTATTTTATCTTTCGATAAATATAATGCCGATTTAAATATCGCAGGGCTGGTTGACTTTCCAGCGGCACAATGACTCAGCATGAAGATAACGTCATCCTGACAGTCCGTGCCGTTGCTAAAGGCAAGCGGAGGTTTCTTGCTCAGTCAAGTCCTCGGCTCGATCTATTTCCCGCTCGATCATTGACCCAGACGCTTCATTCCGCGACCCCACAGTGGTCGACAGATACTCTTCCCAGGACAAAGAGAGTAGGACACAAGTAACCATAGCTGAAATTAATCAGGTAATGAATCGAGAATAATTTTCTTGCCAATTAAGGGAAAGAAAAATAGACAATCCAATTTTCTGATCATTGTTCCTTTTTGTTCTTTTTATTTTCAAACCTTGCAGCTAGCGCAAGTTGGCAAACTCGAAAGAGTATTTTGCATTTGCAAATTGCTGCTTCTCCCCCACATTCTTCTATTGCGCCGCTCTTCGCATCGAACAACCGATACCGCAGTTGTTTCAAGAAACGCGGAGCGGGCAGAAGCCTAGCAGGCCCGGGAGGGTGAAAATTGCCGATTCTTTTTTTTATTGTTTTAAAAGCTGTGAAGGGCGAAAAATGGTGGTATAGAAGGAAAAGTGATCGCAGTATAAAAATCTGCAAGTAATTTAAGCAAAAGGCAGTAAGAAAAAGTGAAAAGGAGAGCAACAAGAATCTTTAACCTTTGCCCCCGATCTCCCCCGTGGCCTTTGGCAGTCAATTCGCTAAGAATAGCTAATACTCAAATACATATCTAGGCCATGTCAAAATAATTCTGGAATTCAAGTCTCAAGCCGCTTATACGATATAACTCCTTTAAATTTTCTATGCCCCCTTTTTTTTTTGTTAATAACCCAGCCAGTAATAAAGTGTGAGAGAATGAGGTAGGAGACTAATATGCCAGAATAAAAAAAATTAAAAGAAGTGAAGAAAACAAACTGAACTAAAGATGAAAATATTTAATGTTTAAGTGCAAAACCCAAGAAAAGAAAAAAAAAATAAAGAAAATCCCAAATACACACCTCCGCAATTAGACAAAACCCCAATAAAGCAACCATAAAGTGAATTAAACTCAAAAAAAGTGACAAGAAATGTATGGTTTGGCCCATAGTCCAACGTGTGCCCGCCCACGCATTCTCTTTTAGCAGCATCTTCGCCGAAAGCGCTTTCGTCGATGGACCGCCGTTACAATGATAAGTCACAGTACTTTTTTCTTATCTACTTTTTGGTTGTTGCTAATTGGTCCGAACTAATATGCGAATAGTGCATACACTAACTTGAATTATGATATTAATATTAAAATTAGAGAACAAAAGAAGAGAACATTGAAAAGAAAAGAGATATATGAAATAAAAGAAAACGATGAATATTAATCTAGTTTAACCACCTTAACATTAAATATACATATCTTTAGCGCGAATATGAACTTAAAATCGCAAAAATAATTTAATTTATTTATATTCTATATATACTTTTTATATTCTTACCTACATGCCGTATTATTTCTCCCCAGCCTCATTCTCACAATTCTCTCAGTTTTTTTTTCTTGTATAACGTCCCTTAATTAATTAATTAAGAAAAACAACTTAAATATAATATAATGATAATTGTTAGACACTATGGTTACTACATTTAATAAATTGTTAATTTTTAGGGAAAAAAAAAATTAAATAAATGTGGGGGGTGTGACAACAACACCAGCAAACAGCATGATCGAGCCGAAGCCGATTAGTCAAGTTAGTCAGCTATTTTTAGTTCTGCTCACTTTCCTCTTATCAACTTCTTCGTCTAAACTCCTCTCCTTATACTGTCCCCTTTTCCGTCTATTCAGATGTATTCGTTCTTTATTTACACCAGCACGCGAATTCAAACTATACTATTGTAGGTTCAGCCAGCAAATATCAGCAGCACCAAAACTTAAATAACCCCCCACTTCTCTCACCCGAAGCCTAGCCGGATTAACCGCGTGCAGTGCTGCACGGTAAAGACCATCAGCTGGTTTAGAAATATGTCGCTATTTCTACGTAAACT
>JAEIFQ010001005.1:0-28681 GCA_018904025.1 Zaprionus vittiger
ACTAAGTATAATAATTCCAGCGCAACTCCAAACGACCAAAGCAGTCCGACATAATCACATATTTCTGATGGTCACCTACTATTTTTATTCCTTCGACCATTGAAAATGGTCAAAAAAGGGTATACTAACTTTGTGCAAATGTATGTAACAGGCAGATGGAGGAATGGGAGACCCCACAAAGTATATATATTCTTGCTCAGGATCACTAGCCGAGTTGACTGAGCCATGTCTGTCTGTCTATCCGGATGTGCGAATGTCCGGATGAAGTTTATTTTAAATGTTGGGTGCCACGCCACCGCCCCCTGCAAATCAATAATTTAATTTTTAAACTCAATTTATAAGCATTGTATTGAAGATATAACTTTCTGACTTTAACATGTACTAAGCTGATAGTTATATCTACTTATTCTCTAAATTGCAATCCGATCGGACAATAAACACAAAAGTTATTTAAGAAAGTATGAGCATAAAACCAAGTGCTTGTGTCTACTAACAAGGGAGGTAGGCGAGGGCGAAGCGCGAGCGCCATTTATCGAGAATAATTTCAAATGAAAAATATGTGGTACTCTTTTGGGTCAAGAGACTGTTTTGGGATGGATAATACTGCTTGTGCTACTGCGACTACTTGCGTGAAGAGCCCCTCGACAGAATTCTCACAAAATTTTGGGAGGTGGAGGATATTCCTGTCCAGCCAACAACGGAAAATGATGCTTATTGCGAAGAACCCCTTCAACAAACAACACATCGAGATAAATCTGGAAGATATGTAGTATCACTGCCATTTCGAGATCCACAGAATATTAAAATAGGTCATTCCAGATCTATTGCATTGTCACAATTTTTAAAAAATGAATCACGTTTTAATAAAAATCCTGAACTTAAAAAAGAGTACGA
Organism: Zaprionus vittiger; assembly: GCA_018904025.1. Taxonomy (NCBI): domain Eukaryota; kingdom Metazoa; phylum Arthropoda; class Insecta; order Diptera; family Drosophilidae; genus Zaprionus; species Zaprionus vittiger. Next base: position 895 of record JAEIFQ010001005.1, read on the forward strand.
TTCCATCATTCAAGAATACATTGATTTAGACCATATGCGGCAGGTCACTCCTAACAACCATTCTCCTAATTTCTATTTGCCTCATCATGCTGTCTTCAAGCCAGACAGGACTACGACAAAGGTCCGCGTTGTATTTAATGCTTCCAGTAAATCGACAAATGGGGTTAGTCTCAACGATACCTTGTATCCAGGTCCTGTGCTTCAGTCCAATTTAACCTTGCAACTGTTAAAGTGGTGGTTCTTTAAAATAGTGTTTAATGCCGATATAACAAAAATGTCAAGTTAATCCTTCACACACTCCCTACCAAAGAATCCGGTTCCGTAATCAAGAAGGTGTAATTTGTGATTATGAATTAAATACTGTAATACTGTACTTTAGCAACCCGTGTTCTTCAACAACTGGCGAACGACATCCAATTTGAAAGTCCTTTAGCATCCGATATCATGCGATCCTATATGTATGTCGATGACATATTAGCAGGTGCACATTCTGAAGCAGTTGCAATTTCAATGATTTCTGAACTTCAAAATGCGCTTAGTTCAGCAGGGTTTGCATTACGCAAATGGACTTCTAACAAGAAAGCAGTGCTAAAACATATACCAAACGGTCATTTGCTACATACCGATTTTTTGGACATTGAAGAAGTCAGCACGGCAAAAACTCTTGGCATTCGATGGTTAGGTTTCCGTCCAAAAACAGAAATCCAATTGCACTGCTTTTGTAATGCTCTTCAACGTGCTTACGGTGCAGCAATTTACGTTCGGATCAAACACAAGAACGATATTTCATGCCATCTCCTTACAGCAAAGGCGCGTGTTGCGCCTATTAAAACAATATCCTTACCCCGACTTGAGCTGTACTTCTTACAGAACTTATTGCAGCTTGCCTTCCTCAATTGCCTCTGGAATCATATGAATTATTCTGTTGGACAGATTCGACGATCGTACTGGCCTGGCTAAGTAAGCCACCCTGTACATGGACAACCTAATATCCAGTGACTTATGGTGGCATGGGCCACTCAATCTGAATCCTTTTATTGACAGCAACGGAATCCTTAGAGCATGTGGTCGAATTCACTCGTCATCAGATTTGAACTATGATGAGCGTCATCCAATTCTCCTACCGTATTCTAGCAACCTTACAAGGCTACTAGTTCGTTTGTCGCATCGCATTACACTTCACGGAGGGAATCAACTCCTTGTTCGACTTATAAGGTCCAAATATTGGATTCCAAGACTTCGGAATTTAGTAAAGGGCATAATTAACTCCTGTAAGGTCACAAAAAGGGAATTCAATCTCAGCTTATGGGTAATCACCCATTCATCAGACCACTATTTCCAGACCGATTACCTATACAGGTATTGATTTTGCTGGGCCATTTGAAATAAAAAGCATTTCCAATGGATATGTTTACGTATTCGTCTGCTTTTGTATCCAGACGAGGCTGTCCATTGCAAGTACGGTCCGACAACGGAAAGAATTTTGTTGGCGCTGCGAGAGCTCTCAATTATGACTTTCTCCACGGTGCAAAGGATCATATTTTTTAAAAATTTGTCCATTAACCTCTCACTTGGGATTTTATACTTTCGAAGAATTTGCTACCGTACTATTTAAAATTGAAGCAAGCCCTAATTCGAGACCAGGTCACTGCCATCGCAGGTCACTGCCATCAACAAATGCACTAAACTGCATAGGCTGCTTTGCCTTTCTTTGACTGGTGCACTTCGCACCTGTCCCACAGCAGCAATGGAATCAATTTTGAATTTGCCACCGCTGCACATTCACATACAAGAGGTCGCCGCTATGAGTCTTCTTAGAATCAAGCTTCAATCTGGGCTTCTAGCTACCGAATCGGGGCATGCTAGACTTATCAAAGACATTCCTGGTTTAGAGATCTGCTCTAGATCAGATGCTATGACCAAGGAACTCTTCTTTGGTGCCAAATTCAGAACCCTTATCCCGGACCGGAGGGACTTGGATGCTGGCAACCCCATCAGTGACCGTCATAGTATACACTTGTATACCGACGGGTCTAAGACTGATCAGGGGGTTGGAGCTGGGATACATGGTCCCAACTCCAAAACCTCGATTGCTATGGGCAACTGGCCCACAGTTTTTCAATCCGAGGTTCATGTCATCGAGTTCTGCTGTCGTTTTATCCTTCAGAAGTGGATTAGAGGAGCGATTATCTACATCTTCTCGGATAGCCAAGCTTCCATACTAGCCCTCTCCTCAAAAAGAATAGGTTCACGTATGGTGGCCGACTGTTGGAACTGTCTCCAGAGGCTTTCCAATAGAAACAAAATTATCCTTCTATGGGTACCTGGACACTCTGGTTTCCAGGGCAACGAGCTAGCTGATGAACTAGCGAGGGCGGGGTCATCAGCCCCTCTGCATGGCCCCGAACCCTTCTGCGGCGTGGGGTGGTCAACTATTTCATCCCTACTGGTGCTTCCAACCAGGGATGTGGCAGGCTAGAGAGCTTACGAATCCCTCGGCTAAGCAAAGAACAAACCCACTCTCTAGGAGAGATCTCTATCTCCTTGTTGGTTACCTTAGTGGCCACCATTTGGTGAACTATCACCTCACAAAAATGAGTCTGTCCTCGGATGCAGAATGCAGGCTCTGTAAAGAGGACGACGGAGCCACGAAACACATCCTGTTTGATTGTCCAGCCTTGGTACGGATTAGGAGGAAACTTCTGCACGTGGAAACCGCAGTTCCCGAGCATATTGTCCGTTCCCCGAGCATATTGTCCGTTCATCATGGAAGCGGAACAGCTTTTGTCATATTAGGGAGAGCATTATAGGTACAAAAAAACATTCTGGTCGCAGTGCCTCGCCCCTTCTCTGCTGGGAGACTCCCTTCCAAATAATAATAAATAATAATCATCAATCGCTGGGAACGGCTTAAAGCAATCCAACAACAATTCTGTGTTCGTTGGAAACATTACATAAGCGTAATAAATGGCAAAATCTGAAGAAAAACGTTGAAGTAAACGATTTAGTTGTTGTTAAAGAAGACAACCGTCCCATTAACGAATGGCGTCTTGGTCGCATTCAACATACATATCAAGGAGCTGACAATCGAGTCCGAGTTGTAGAACTTCTCACTTCTAGAGGCGACATCAAACGCCCCATCACCAAATTAATACTTCTTCCACTCCAAGATGAGCTCCGTTCATCTTTCAATGGTCCACCTGCGAAAAACGGAAATCAATTTTCATACAAACACATCTAATTATTTTCTTCTTTTATTTATTGTTTCTTTTCGTTTTATCGACTTCTAGACAGCCACCGCTCATCCTACATTGTAAAAATATCTCCTCGCTTTAACAATCGTGCCGAGCGCAGTAGAGGAACTAATTGCTTCCGATGCAGAGTCCGCCGAGGTATTCACAATCTGCGAAGATGTAGATCGTTTTTGCGGCTCAATGCCGAAAAACGACTGAAAGCTGTCCTCATCAACAAATACTGTGCCAATTGTTTGGCTCACGAACATTCGGAAGGGACATGCAGAAGTAAAGACAAATGTCGCATTTGTCATCATAGCCATCATACTCTTCTTCACTTCCATGAGAGGGTCCGTCGACGCCCTACTCCCATTCAATCGGCAATCCAGATCCAATCGCCATCTCTGACCACGCTGCTGGACCACCGCATCCCCAATTGCTACCCACAGCGATCATTCTCATCGACAATGGAAAAACTGTGGCCGAGGCGCGCAGGTTATTGATGGGCCGTAGCTCCACGTGGTCAGTTGGTTTAATTATATGTTTTATTTCCAAAGAGAGATTTATTCAAAGAAGAGTGAAGAGTGACTTATTCAAAAATTACATTTAAGGTGTAGAGTTAATGCTCCGTTTTTTAAGTGTGCGTCTTTGCACGATCAAAATGCAACTGACTATGCGTCGCAAAAACTTCTTTTGCATAACGCCGAAACTGCGCTAGGCATCGGCTACAACGCCTCGCTATAACGGTCCTTTCAAAGCTACAAATGTAAAGCTGACCAATCAACGCACAATTAGAGGCTGATGCAACATTATCATTATGGTGAAATCTATTTCTAGAATTTTCGAGACCATGTACTTTCAAAATGTGTGTAAACATGTGTATGAGCTTATTTCACAACATGTGGTTATTCGTGTATGTGGACTGCTGAGCTGCTGTTGTTGTGGCTCTTAATGCCGTTGTCATTCAACGGAATCTGGACGGTTTCGGGGGGAGTGGGCTGAAGAGTGACTGAAGAGAGAGCCATAACGAAGGAATGGCGTGATCGGGTATGACAGGTAATGAGGCCGGGATAAAGATTGTCATTCTTTGTTATTGCAAAGGTACGATTCCAGCGGGGGGAAAAAAAATAATACACTAAAACATGCGGTGTGTTCCATTCTATCGTGAAGCTCCGTATTTGTCTTCCATAATCAGTTTGTCGAAATTGGAACCAGTTTGTGACAGATTGTTGAGTAAGTTCGGTAGCTCCGGGGTCATGACGTTGACGATGTCCTAATGGTTAGATGTATTTGCAGGTCTCACATATTTACATGATGAATTCTATTATATTCTTCCTTAAATTACAATGTTTGTGTGTTCTTACTCGCTATAAAGTTATACAGTTTGATGTAACAATAATTTGTGTGTTCCTAATAGGTACGGAATGAATTAACTTGTTAACTGATAAATGTCTAATGTTAACATAGGTATTTTAACAGAGAAAATTTAATCATTATTTATATTGCGCTTAGGGAAATTAAATTTTAAACATTTTCTTATTTTGATTTGGCTTTTCATGATTTTTTTGTATTTTAATATAAACTTAGGAATTATTAAAAACATTTTTAGCTGACTCAAGGTCAATATCGGTTCGATTTCTGCATCTTAGCTTATCTAGCCGATATTTTTGCCAAACACAACAAGAACACTTGTCAAAAGACAAGGAGTGGTCTTGAATGTACAATTGTTTCACGAAGTAGCAAACTTCGATCATCAGCATTCATCGATAACTAACTTGGTGATCGAAGGCAGTTTCATCTCCACACTGCTAGAATTCGTTGGGAATTCTAGTGGTGCGGAGTTTGAAACTGATTCAATAAACCAAGCTTGTCTCTTTGTGTTGTGTTTGGACTTAGTACTGCATCAAATTCTTCTGCGAGAATTCCTGATTGCAGGTTCCCTTAGTTAAAAGGTGCATAAAGCTCTATTGGTGTAGAGCATTGTCCGGTGTCTCTGCCGTTATTTGTAATGGCGTGGCTTATGACCTGTATTTGTTGTTAGGAATTATTTTTAGTTTCACACTAATAAGGTTTCTGCAATTTTATTTAAGTGTAACATAGTCAAATCTATATTAGCGTTTATTCTAATCGTACGTTCCAAAATTTTTATACCCTTCGACCATTGAAAATGGTCAAAAAAGGGTATACTAACTTTGTGCAAATGTATGTAACAGATAGAAGGAAGAATGGGAGACCCCATAAAGTATATATATTCTTGCTCAGGATCACTAGCCGAGTCGATTAAGCCATGTATGTCTGTCTGTCCGTATGTCCGGATGTATGGATGAGCAGATGAACACACAGATCTCAGCTATTATAAGAGCTAGAGACACCAAATTTGGCATGAAGGTTTCTGTGTAATAGGCGCAGATGAAGTTTATTTCAAATGTTGGGTGCCACGCCCACCGCCCCCGCAAATCAATAATTTAATTTTTAAACTCAATTTATAAGCGTTGTTATGAAGATATAACTTTCCGACTTTAAAATGTACTAAGCTGATAGTTATATCTACTTATTCTCTAAATTTCAATCCGATCGGACAATATACACAAAAGTTATTTAAGAAAGTATGAGCATAAAACCAAGTGCTTGTGTCTACTAATTAGGGAGGCAGGCGAGCGCGAAGCGCGAGCGCCATCTATCGATAATAATTTCAAATTATGTGCATATGTATATGTGGAAATACATAGGAACGTAGGTCGCGTGCCGCGCGACTGTTGCTTTTCTTACTGGTTTTTGTCTTTTGTTTGTAGTAAAAGTAACGCCCTCGTCACTATTTACAGTCTGTTTTGAAAATCTGGGGGTGAGCTTTTTGCGTCTATTTTCCTTACGAAATACTACGTCTTCTGTTTCTACCTGGATAGCGTCTTTCCTTTCTTGATTTAACTTTCCAATGTTATGAACCTTGTTGTTTTCAAGTAGTTCACATACTTTAGGGTATATTGTCTTTTGGAATGCGTTCAATTTTTGCAGATAGTCATGCTCATTGTCAAATTTAATGGTTTGCTGGAATACATATGTACGTCCTGAAACAGTTAATAAGGAGTCAGCCGAGTGTATAGCGTTATTATATGTAATGAAAGTTTCTGTTGGAATCTCCTCGTGGTATATCTGTACTTTTTTCTTTTCTTCCAGAATGATTCGATACACTTCAGTGAGTGTAGAATGTAGTCTTTCGACTGTACTCTAGAAGATTGTTGAAAGGACGTGACATGTCGTTCTATATTATATTGTTTGCAAAAATCCTTGCAAAGGTTTGAATTGTATTCAGGCCCTTGATCGTAAACAAGTTTTTTAGGTATGCCGTTCGCTACTATGAATCGCCTAATAGCGTTCACTATATTTATTGCGTCTCTTGTAGGGATTGTGTATCCAAGGGCAAACTTAGAAAATTTGTCAATGACAGTAACAACATATTTTCCGTTTATAGTATATAAGTCAGTGTGTAGTATATCTAAAGGCATGGTAGGTGTTTCGGTTACTTGAAATTTAATATTTGAGGGGTGGCGGTTATATTTTAAGGTGTGAAAGACATCGCAATTATTTATAGTCTGAGCAATTTTTGATTTCATATTTGGAAAATAGAATTGTCTTTTCATGTGAGCAACGGTTTCGTCTGTACTTCCATGATTATTAGTTGTGTGATAGCTATTAATTTGAAACTCTTGGTCCTGTGTTTCTAGTAAATCAGTTAAGAAGATAATACATCTGAAAATGTTATAAATGTTATTGTTTGAAAAGTATTTCTTATAACTCTCTTGTATTTGTTGAAAAATATCGTCGTGTGCAAAAATTGCAACAGTCCTGTTTGGCTTCAAGGTTTTCTTTAAAATATCTCTAATTCGTTCTTCTGTAAAAGACAGTTCAGAAATTACTTGTCTTGTTTTTCGTTTAAATATAACTTCAGTTTTAGATTCTATAGGAGCACCATATTTCAATACTACTTGGTAGTTAAAATCGTTTAATGGTTTTTCTGAGATATGGATATGATCATCCATGTGTTCGTCTGCTGAGTGGACTGTATCTCCACACGTCCCTGTTATTGAGTTACTTTCATTTATGTTCATGTCGATTTCTACCCTGCTCAATGCGTCCGCTACCAAGTTTTGAGAACCTTTCTTATACAAAATTTCATAATCATATTCTAATAATTGCATTCTCCATCTAACTATTTTGGAGGTCGGCTCCTTAAAACTCATCAGCCATGTAAGTGGCTTATGATTAGTTTCTATAACGAATTTGCTTTCAAACAAGTAAGGGCGAAAGTATTTAACTGCCCATATTATTGCTAACATTTCTTTCTCGACAGTGGCATAATTACGTTCTGTATTGTAATGGTCCGCGCTTATCAATGCGTTCCATTATTGTTTTGTCAATCAATAACGAAAATACCTTCGGCTTTATTGTAGCCAAAGGTAAAGCAGTGCAATTTGTCTATTGACTTTGCAAGCAGTGCAATTATCATTATTGCACTTACCTGACTTATCAGTGCCTACTTCGAGGCTTAATTAAAAATGAGTAGAGCTTTGAGTTATCAGCTGGAGTTTCTCTCACAGCCAACTTCACCTACTCCGAATACATTCCAAGAAAAAAGCTCGGTGCTGCTGGAATTTTGCACTATATAAGGCCCGCACGCGGCTGCAGTCGACCTTTGGTTAAAATTAGTTAAAGTCGAACTGACGTTCGTTTGTGGAAATTTCTTGAAAAGTGCAAGTGCAAGTCCGCACACGAGTGTTAATCGTGCTTATTGGAACTCTTCGAGAAGTGCACCCAAATTTGCAAAAATTCTGCTGGAGGCAAAGCTGAAACTAAGGAAAAGTTTTATTGAATTTGGCTCTGGTCAAAGATCATCTCCGCAGAAGCCAGAATTACTCCTTTTAAAGGTACGTTAGTAAACTTGTCTTAGACTCTATAATAAAGTCGATTTTGTTTTCGTTACACAGTTGTGCATTTGGTACCCAAAGCCCCAAAGAAGGCATCACTGCCTTATTGGCATAAATTGCACGCCTTAAGAACAGCGATCACTGGGCTCTGTCAAGACCGTGCAGAAACTTTGTCTTGCCGGCTCAGAGCTCAGGTCGCTCCTAGTTAACCTTTGCACTGTGTGACATAACCTTTGCACTGTGTGACATAACCTTTGCACTGTGTGACATAACCTTTGCATTGCGTGACCTAACCTGCTGCACGGCGTGGCATAACCTAGCACGGCGTTGCATAACCCCTTCGCAGCTTTGCCTTATCTTTGGGCTGCTGTGAACTGCACTGGAGCAACGTGCACAGGCTTCTTTTCTTGGCCTTGTGCTGTACTGCGTCCTTGGATACGCAGTCTTGCCCTGCATTTGGGATAACTTGTTCTTCGCTACACCGAATTTGTTTGGATATCTCTACGTCAACGAGCGCACCCTCTGCGCTGCATTCAACAAATTCAACGGCCACCTTGCCACTTGGAGCTAGGATTTGCATAGATCGAGGAACTAGGTTTTTGTGTTTTCATAAGTGAAGAAAGGAAAAAAATTGTATTTAAATTGAGTAACAAAAAGAAAAATTCAAACAGCCGTTGACGTATAATAAAATTGTTGAGAGTGCGATAGGACAAGAACATGTATCTATATAAAAGAAACACATATATTTAGCTTTTGTTTCTTAAACCGATCTGCATCATCATCACCACGCTGGAAGGCCTTTCAACGCTGGAAACTTGAACCTGTGAGTACTTGCAAACATTGTGCTTGTCTTAGGCTGGTAATATTTGTGAATTTTTTTTTTATTCTCTAAAATACTGATCAGCTGATCTAGCAAACAAATTATTAAGAACATTATAAAACAAAGAAAACAACAAACAAAACTACAAATCATAATTCCATTAAAAGTGCCTAAGCCATTTAAAATTATTCATCAATTTTAAAAACTTAAAGAAAAAATTATATACTCAACAAAAATTATATCGTCTCGAAAATGGCATACAATATTCATGAACCTTCCACGGAAGATTCTATTTAAAGAACTATAGCTAAAGAAATGTTTAATAAGTTTAAAAAGTTAGTAACAAATCTACATGAAATACTGAATACAAAATGTTGCAAATTTATACAAAACCACAAGAAAACAAAATGTTTATTAACAATTTAATTAGTCTCATTTTCATAAAAATTTAAATACCAATAGTTCAAAAAAATTAAGAAAAAACAATTAGAGAACAAAAACAAAAACCATCAAAGAATAAGAAAAAAATAATAAATACATAATGTTAGCGATTAAATTTAAGCCCATGTCAAACTAAAGCGAAATGAAATAAGACTTACAAACTGGTAGTGTTGTTGAATACAGAATTTCAAAAACAAAAAAAAGGTTAACTCTATGTTAGCAACATTGACACAAAACAACAAACAAATTTAAAAGCTCAAATTAATTAATATGTATGGCACAACGAATAAGTAAATTCGAAGAAAAAGATAGGAAATAATTATATAAAAAAACGAAATATTTTATGTTCAAAAAAATGAACTTCCAAAAATTATGTTAAGAAAAATTAAGATGGTTGAGAAATTCAAGCTCCTTTCGAATAGGAATAAATTATGAATATAAGTATCAACACAATGATGTGCTAAATTAATTTGGTTTCCTGGATAGACATGGCAACATAAAGTAATAGTCGTCCGTTTCTTTGGGTATCTTCGGATACATAATTTTTATGAGGATTATGGTTGGGTGGGTAGAGACCGCGAGCGTCGATTAACATCTCAGACCTCGCAAAACATTTATATTGCAGCAGTCCTGTTAACTTTTTGCCTCCTTTACATTTTTTAGTGTTGTAGACCCAATTCTTTTATTTGTGCAAGTTTCGTGAAGTTCATCTTCACTAGTAGTTTCAGCAGGAATCTTAAACATTTAAAAGGTATGTAGATGTGGTTGTTGGAAGGTAGCAAGAACCCCCCCCAAGCCCAAGAGCTAAGGCACCAGTAGGATTCCGCCCGCTTCCCTCCGCAATCCGAATGTACTTGTAGAAGTCGCCAGCGTATTTGCAGTCTTATTGTCTACAATTGCACTGAGCATCACGACACAGACTTCTGTCAGTGCACATCCAACGTTACAGTATCGGACAATGTTCTACTTGCAAAACAGACCGGCTTGTCCGAACCCAAGGGTCCTTGTGATAGCACCGCTCCAAGGGCAAAGTTACTTGCGTCTGTTGTTAAGATAAATCTTTTAGAAAGATCTGGATATTGTAGTAGGGGATCATTGCAAAGAAGGGTTTTGTATTTTTCGAATGTATCAATATATTCCTGGTCTATTGTAACAGACTTTAGATTGCCTTTTAATTGTGCTGTAAGTGGTTTCGTTATTCCGGCCATATCTTTAATAAACTTCCTATAATAACCTAGTAATCTTAAAATGGATTTAATTTGTTTTTTAGAACGAGGCAAGGGAAATTTCTTAATGGCGATAATCTTGTCCGGATTTGGTTTCATACCTTGGTCCGTAACAATGTGTCCTAAAAATTCTGTCTCTTTCTTTAAAAATTTTGATTTCTTTGAATGGAGCTTTAATTTGCGTCACTTATTTTGCTGAATACTTCTTTTAAGTCTGATATGTGTTGTTGAACCAGAAAAACCTATGATGTCGTCGAGATAAACTAAACAACATCTTCCTTTCAAGTTACCTAAAACGTTGTTCATTACCCTTTGGAATGTTGCAGGGGCGTTTGTCAGACCAAATGGCATTCTGATAAATTCGTAGGGTCCGTATCTAGCTCTACCTATCTTATCAAGTACTTCGTTAATATTAGTGATGGGATACCTGTCTTTAACGGTTTTTTCGTTCAGTTTTCTATAGTCATTAACTAATCTCCATTTTTGTCTCTTGTTTCGGATTTCTTCGGAACCAATTAAACAGGTGAGCTCCAAGGTGAATGGCTTTCTCTAGTTATGTTTTGTTCCAAAATATTTTTGATTTGGTCATTGATCTCTTTTTGTTTTTGGTAGGAGTATCTAAAGGGTTTGGCATACAGGGGTATGTCGTCTGTAGTTTCTATTTTGTGTTTGTTTGTATTTGAGAATGTTAATCTATCTGACGTGTCGTGAAAAAGGAAGGGAAATTGCAAACATAGGTGTTTAAGTTGGTTTGCTTCTTCGTCAGAAAGGTGGTCCGTATTGATTCGTTCGTGAAAATTCGCGTCGTTTTTCCTGTCCGTTGGGCGGTCTTCGTTGCACCAATGAAAGTTCAATTCTACATATTTCTCTTGAATGAATTGGGTTGTAATTAATGGAAATTCTAAACAAATCGTATGATCCTGATCAGAATAGTTGACCATTTCTATCCATGCGTTGTGATTGTCGGCTGTATAGAGTCCTTGTTGAATGTAAACATTATCTGCTAATTCTACGGAGTCAAGTAAAAATGCTCCCTGTTCACATTCGACTGGTATATGCACTATCATTCCCGAACTGGCTTCGATATTAAATATATCCGTAGCTCTATTTCGTTCAATATGAATGGCGATAGATGCCGCAGGGGTTTGTAAAATTAACATTTTAAGATCTATATTTGCTTTTATAGTAGATAAGATGTCAAGACCTATTAGTCCGTCGAAATATTCGTGAAATTTGAGGAGTAAAAATATAAAAGTGTCTTTTAAATTAAATTCGAAAAATGCTGGATATTCGCCCTTTTCGGTGACCTGAATTTCCTTTAATACAGTTTTTATGACTGTATTTATGCTTAAGGATTCTCTCTGCTGGAGCAGAACATATTTAGGATCGATAAAAGAATTCGATGCCCCTGTATCGATTAAAAAGCGTAGCTTCCTACCAAACGGTGAACTTATCAAAATATATTTTTTTTATTTCATCCCAGTTTAATGGGGTATCCAATATATCTAACAATTCACTCGCTTTGCCCTCTATTTTATTCCCGATCGCTGTTAAATACATTTTCCTTCTTGTAGTTTGGTCTGTGTCTCTAATCAACAATAAAATCTCTTCCACACTTTCTATGAATCTCTTAAGTGCGTAAGGGTTACCGTCGTAGGTCGGAATGCTTAATAATGTCTGGGAGTCCGGCAGACAATTCATATATACTGGACCCCGACGTATTTTGAGGAGGGGTACTCATTCTTGAGCTTGTGGTTATGTCTCTTGGGGTTGTTTCGGTTATGTTTCTTATAAGGGTGGGTGTTTTGCTTGTCTGTCTAGTAGTCCGAGTTAAATTAGGAATAGTAGATTTAGTCTTATGCTTAAATTTTTTTGACATTCAATATTATCTTATAACAGTGTGGTTTGGTGTGTGATGAATGCTTTTATTATAGGTTCAATACCTGTAATGATACTTGGATTAATATATGTATTGTGTGGAATATATAATATTTCATTTGATATTATAATATGGAGGAAAGGTTACATTGTATTAATGTGTTGATTCGTTTTTATTTCTTAATTTGTTATCTTCCACATTCATGACGTACTAACAGACTCATACGTCGCAAATGAAAATTACCCTGTATTTGACTCTGTGAAGGCAATCGACTCCCTACAGCGGTCGAGAGATTACAACACAGCTACCAAATAGCCGATATGGTCATCTCGTATATCACCAATGTATGGTTATTTCTTGTTTGATCGTATCTAGCTTGTAGTTTTACACCAGTTTGTGTAGGCTGATCTGAAATATGTATGTTTCTGTGGTTCCGTCGCGTATCAGTGACCTGTTCGAACATAATTGTTCGCGTCCAACTTGACGGAACCTCCACCCCACTACAAGGCGACAACTGTCTTGCAACATGTTGCAACTTCAAAGGTTGTGGTCTTTGCACAAGTTACTGTGAGCTTATGTTACGTATGTACGTTTGTGTGGTTCGTGTATCAGTAACCTGATCGAACATAATTGTTCGCGTCCAACTTGACAGAACCTCCCTCCACTACATGTCGACACTGTGATCAATCGTGTACCACTGACTTGTTCGAACATAATGTTCGCATCGAGCCTAGCAGCCATCTCACAGCACTTCCCAGTTCTCTGCATTCTAACTGTACTGTCGTTACTTTCTGTATGTATGTAAAAAGGTGCTTCTTATTTAGAGCGGCATCTGCTTATTATGTGTTCCCTGTAAAAATTTTGACTTTCATTTTGTTCAATTTTTTTTACATATTTAGTTTTTTTTTTGTTGATATTTAGTTTTTAATAGTATATTTATTATTATGATATATTTTTATATATATTTCGTATTTGTTTCATTTGCTTTTTCATTTGGTGAAATAAAAACTGCGTTTTACTTTTAAGTGTAGTTAAGTGACTCTTGCGTCTTTTAAAATATCACTCTACTCACAAATGTATACTTAAGAAGCGTCGTAGGTTGTTTCCCCAGGAATATGCAGTCCGCTCCTGGTTATCGGCTGCGCCAGTTATAGATGGGCCGTAGCTCCACGTGGTCAGTTGGTTTAATTATATGTTTTATTTCCAAAGAGAGATTAGGTAACAAATATTTCTTTTATGACTTCTTGTTTATTCAAAGATTACATTTAAGGTGCAGAGTTAATGCTCCGTTTTTTAAGTGTGCGTCTTCGCACGATCAAAATGCAACTGACTATGCGTCGCAAAAACTTCTTTTGCCTATCGCCGAATCTGCGCTAGGCATCGGCTACAACGCCTTGCTATAACGGTCCTTTCAAAGCTACAAATGTGAAGCTGACCAATCAACGCACAATTAGAGGCTGATGCAACATTATCATTATGGTGAAATCTATTTCTAGAATTTTCGAGACCATGTACGTTCAAAATGTGTGTAAACATGTCTATGAGCTTATTTCACAATATGTGGTTATTCGTGTATGTGGACTGCTGAGCTGGTGTTGTTGTGGCCCTTGATGCCGTTGTCATTCAGCGGAATCTGGACGGTTTCGGGGGGAGTGGGGAAGGTGTAGTGGTAACTCGCGCACTAATTAACCCCTGTGCGCCAGTGTCACTGATCGACGCATCCTTTGTGTCTGCAATGCGTTTACCAAGTCTAAATATTGGACGGGAAGCGGCGTGTACAGCAGTCATCCGGTCCAAGTCTTCTGACGGGTGCGATATTGAAGCTTGAGCATCCTTTGAGAATCCGTACACTACTCACAGTCATCAATCCAGTTGTCAGGGAGCGTTTTCAAGGCTTCGTTCTGGCTGACGACAACTTCCACAAGCCGTCCACCATATCCATTGTCCCAGGAGCAGATGTATATTCCGACTTCGCTAGGGAAGGCTTCCATGCAAACAGAGCTGGCGGGCCAGTGCCGCTACGCACAGTGTTTGGCTGGACTTTGTCGGGCACTTGTAGCTCATAATGTTAAAAGTAATCCTAGTTTTTACTACTAAGTAGCCTTCAAGAAATGTATATGCGGGATGTTCGTATTGAATAGATAACTAATGGGTTAATCTAAAGCTTATGCTTCGAGTACAAGTTTCCCGTTTAAGCGAAACTTTCACTCAATGAAAGCTTTCCCCTCTGCCACTGTTCCTAGTTAAGCATAGTTAAGGTCTATCCCTATTGTACTCGCTAGTATTAAGCAAGCATTGAATATAAGCATACGGTGTGCAGAAATATATGAACACAAGGAAAAGTAAAACACTAGTGTGTTTTACCTAAAACCTAGGGAAACAACTACAACAACTATAATAACTATAACCACTATAACAACTAACTAACATCAGGTCAATTTTGGATCTGTCCTCCTAAGTTCTCCCGGGAACATAAAATATAAAAGACAAATATTTTGTTCAAAACAATAAAACTTTCTTAGCATCTTAAAAAAAAGTAGTACTTAACAACAGGTATTCTCAATCAAGCAAACACAGGATGTAGATGAACAAAAACTCACAAAATTACAGAAATAAGTTATGTCGAACCTAACATTTTATTAACTTTTAATACGTCAATAATTGTATTAATTATAATAATCTAAAAATATAAGAGTGTACCTAAGAAAATCATAATTAAATTCAAAAAACAAGTTCCCACTCCTACAGAACTACCAAATATTGTAAACAATGACGTAATAGGAAATGACAATAATATAAACTCTATATTGAATCCTAGTTTATCCGTCTGAGGGCAGGCTAAGTTTTAAAGAATGGGGAAGTCATATATGTACCATAGTGCACCACTTGACCAGACATGCACACTCACATACACTCACAAGCACCAGTGTGGTGGCGGGTCTTAGAAAACCACCTCAGTAAGTCACCGCTGGTCGTACGAGGCACCTGACGCGAACACCTGTTCAATGACTGACAAATGCGAGAAGGGGTCTTCAGTCTTCTGCGGGCAGACTATAACAATCGCATGTGTGATTACAATAAAAATCAAAATGGTTGGTCCTATAAGGAACACTTTTACGGTGCAGGGAGTCGGAACCCCAGTGCCGTCGACAGGGAGGGGTGAGCAAGCGGGCCCCCCGTCGTCGATATCCAGCGACCGCAATGCCTCGGTGGTGGGCAACTTGGCCACCTTTGCAGATAATATCGCAAGAAATAAAAATAACAACAACAACATGAACAGGGAAAGAAGCGTGGAGGAACTCCCCTCCACTATAAATAAGAATGGAGAAGATGAAAGTGCTTTCTTCAGGAAGAGCATGAAACTGGCTAGATCCCCTGTGGGATCAATAGCACAGCCGGCAGTGGATAATAGGCAGGTGGAAGACGTCACCGAGCTCAGCCAGCTCTTAATCTTAATTGAGCAAGTGCTTGAGATGGTGAACGCCAAAGGTGTCCGACATATCAACCAGGGTATGAAGGATACCTTTGGTAAGATGAAAGCACTGTGTAGCAGTGCAGAAGAGAAAGTGAAAGTGCTATCTGAAGGACGTAAGGTCTCTCAGGTAGTATCTACGGCGGCAGACACCCCGAAAAGACCTAGGGAGAGTCTGGCTAGTACACGGCCCACTCCCCCAAAGAAGAGTCGTCACCTGGAGCCTTCTGTGGCAAACAGGACGACTAAAAGGGTCAGTCCGATTGTAGCTAAAACGCCACCTAAGGCACAAAAGGCGGAAAAGACCAAACCGGTGAGAGGGAACACCCGGGAAAAGCCAGCAGAAAAGGCGAACAGGCCCAAGGTTGCCAAGGCAACTAAAGAAGGGACAGAACAACCGAAGAAGGAAGGGTGGACCAAGGTGACCCATAAGGTGCCGAAGCCCAAGAAGGTCGCCGGTAGGCCCGATGCTATCATCGTGTCTACAAAAGGCGACATGTCCTCTGCAGACATTCTCCGCACCATAAAGGGGAATGATACACTCAAGGACCTAGGAGAGAATGTCACACGCATTCGAAGGACGCAAGGTGGTGACTTGCTCCTCCAGCTGAGGAAAAGGCCCAGTGCGGTGCCGCAGAGGTACGAGGTAGCTGTGCAGCAAGTCCTAGGCGATAAGGCAACAGCAAGAACACTCACAAAAGAAGTGTTCTTGGAGGTTAGGGACATAGACGAGGTCACCACTAGGGATGACATCATAGAGGCTGCTGAGCAGCAGATAGTAGAAGGCAGAAAGCTGGACGGGATAGTGAAGAGCCTGCGCAAGTCTTTTGGGGAGACACAAACAGCTCTTCTCAAGGTGCCAGTAGAAGTTGCCAATAGGGCCATAGAAAGGGGACACCTTAGGATAGGATGGGCTAGGTGCAGAGTTAGGTTGAAACAAACCAACACTCTACAGTGTTTTAAGTGCTGGTACTACGGACATATGTCTCGCACATGTACCAGCACTGAAAACAGAGTGGACTGCTGCATAAAATGCGGGCAAAAGGGGCACAAAGTTAAAATGTGCGGAGCTGCGGCTTGCTGTGCGGTTTGCAAAGACCAGAAGCGGCGAGACGTGGATCATATTGTGGGCAGCAAAAACTGCCTAGCTTTCCAGGACGCAGTCAAAAATACTCATAATTAAGGTCCTGCAGGTAAACCTAAATCATTGTGAGGCAGCTCAAGATCTCTTGACGCAAACCTGCTTTGAAGAAGGCATAGACGTTGTTCTAATCAGTGAACAATACAAAAACCTAGCTACATCAAACTGGGTTAGTGACAAAACTGGTAAAGCGGCGATCTGGGCTTGTGGAAGCAAGCCCATTGACGATAAACCGCTGGCCACTGCATTTTGCTAGGGCAAAAATAGCCGAATAGCTATCACCGAACTTAGAAATGCACGACTACGATAGGGCCTTAGATAACTTAGGGAACCATGTTAGGAGTAGTCATCCAAACATCGGGCAGTCCAAAATGGGGCAGTCGCTTCACAAATATAAGAGGCCAGGCAGTCATTACAGCCTTTTCCTTATTAGGCGCGGTGCTGCTTAACACAGGCAATAAAAGCACCTTTGAGCGAAATGGCAGGACGTTAATCGTTGACATATCCTTTGTCAGCTCCAATATAGGTGGAACGATCTCTTGGCAAGTAAGCGATATCTACACTCATAGTGACCATAGAGCCATATTAATGAAGGTAGATAGACACCGCAGCAGAAGCACCCAGGAAAGAGTAATCAATGGTTGGAAAGAAGACACTCTGGATGAGGGCGTCCTTAGATACCTCATCACAGAGCAGCAAAACGTTGTCCTGCATGGGAATACCTCTGACGCGAACGCGAACATCACTTTCCAACCTATTGACTTCTGCCTGTGACGCCTCCATGGCGAGGAAATGCAAAGGTGGTCCAAGATGGAAGCCAGCCTTTTGGTGGAACCAAGAGATCGCGGACTCCAGACGTAAATGCATACGAGCTAGAAGAACCTTATGTCGATGTAAAAACGAGAAGGAACGGGAAACCCTCAGATCGCACTTCAAGGACGCCAAAAGGGAACTAAAGAAAGCGATAAAGCTAAGTAAAGCATCGCACTTTAACACCCTGCGTGATGGTATGAACACCAACCCTTGGGGTGGGGCATATAAGGCAGTAATGAGCAAGATAAGAGGACATCGAGCAAACGCTCCGGCCTGTCCTGAACTCTTGCGCACAATAGTCGAGACCCTCTTCCCAACACAGGGGGACCACGACAATGAACCTGCTGAATCAGATGTTTGGACTGACGGGGTAGGTAGATTCCAACAAGAAGTAGAGGTAGGAGAGGTATAAGAGATAGCTAGTACCTTCGCAAACAACAAGGCGCCGGGACTAGATGCAGTACCCAACAAGGTGCTGAAGATAGCGGTAGACGCGAACCCCACCTAATTCTCAGAAGTATACACAGAATGTATACAGACAGGGACTTTCCCGGAAATCTGGAAAAGACAGAGGGTGGTACTAATACCAAAAGGTAACAAACTACCAGGCGAGGCTAGCTCATAGAGACCGCTCTGTATGATTGACACATTGGGGAAAATACTAGAAAAAGTAGTAGCTAGTAGGCTTAGCACCTTCGTAGAAGAAGTAGGTGGTCTATCGGATGACCAATACAGTTTACTGAGCACGACCTAAGATTAGCTAGGGAAAAAACTGAGGCGGTTCTCATCTCAAGCAGAAAGAAACTTGAAGATGTGACGCTCAGTATAGAGGGATTTAGTATCCGTACGGGCACATCAATTAAGTATCTAGGCGTACTTATAGATGCAAGGCTGAGCTTTAAAGCGAATATTATCGCAATGGGCGAAAAGGCAGCCAGAATGCAAATCGCGCTCGCAAGAGTTATGCCAAACATCGGGGGCCCAAGGCAAGTAATACGATCACTCGTATCACGTGTTACCCTATCGGTGTTAATATATGCAGCCCCTATATAGGCATCAGCGCTTAAAAAGGCAAGCTACGCCCGACACTACAACGCTGTAGTGAGACGAAGCAGCCAGAGACTCTGCAGCGCTTTTCGGACTGTATCCGGTGATACCATCCAAGTCCTAGCCGGTATAATGCCTGACTTGACTGCGCAGGATTACCAAGCGCAATATATTAAGAGGCACAGCCAAATCCCTATTACATACGATGAAAGTAAACCCATTAGGGATTGGCAGCAAAGGTGGGATGCAACAAGCAGGGGGAGGTGGACGCACCGACTGGTGCCGAATATAGAAGCCAGGGGCAGAAGAAGCCACGGACAAGTGGACTACTATATGACCCAGTTTCTTACAGGTCATGGCTATTTCAGGCGCTACCTGAACAAGTATGGTCATGATCCTGAAGTTGTATGCTACCTTTGCAATGAAGACGATGAGACTGTGGAACATATTTTCTTCCACTGCCCTTATTATGCAGGCCAACGGGAAATCGTCAACAGGGGCTTAAGAGTAGATGTAAGTCCAGAGAATGTTGTAGGGCTTATGATAGAGACCCCAGAAAACTGGGAATGTATTAGGAGTATGTATGTGTACATAATGGTAGAGCAGCGTAGGCTAGAAAGACTGCAAAACTATTCCTCGCAGCACCCAACAACCAGGTAGAGCCACCACAGGGCTAAGCTCGGCCGCTTGCGAAGATTTATACTTTAGGAGTGGTTCCGCAAGGGGTACCACAAACGAGCCGCAGGGGGAGTGTTCTTTAGAGGTTTTTTAGTGGGTGAGGGTCCCACACTACCGTCACTAGGACGGTGTCTGTCAAGATTCTAATTAAAAAAAAAAAAAAAAACATACACTCACAACCAATAACACAATCATACATCAATTTGCCACTTGTACTTAGCATATAAGTCAAATATTTATGTATTGCATCAGAACCCATTCCAGCCTGCTTAGACATATACATCCACAGTCCCAAATTCTGCGACAATAACAAATCAGCCTACTCTGATCAATTGTAAACAATCCCATGAGAGGATCAAAACTGCTAGCGCAGCTCAAATTCTCGGCTGATCCGCTCCCATGCGCAATCCACTCAAGAGAGTGGATAAACATAAAAGAGAGCCTTATGTACGCTTAATATAGAAGTAACTAAGACTCAGCCAAGGGTTTGCTAAGCGTTCAGTTCGTAGCTTAGATTCAGATTTAATTCCACCTTCAATTGTAAGACACGAATTGTCTCCGCGTACCGCTTAAGTTCTTTTGTTTTAATAATAATATATTTTTCATCTTGGTAGCTGGCTCGAGGTGAAAATAAAATAAAATAAAAACAATTTGTTTATATTTCTTTTTCTTTTTCGATATATTTCGGTTACCGAAGAGTATATTATTTTGTGACAACTGGGTGTTCAGTTTCGTGAACGGGAGGTTCACAAGTCGGATGTACACAGCGATCGGAATCCTCTTGTTCCCTAAGCTCGTTCGGGGCGGGGTGGATTGTTGCTGATCATCGACTCCAGTACATAAAATTTATTTAGGATTCCTCTGACTCTACTCAGATGGAGCTAAACTCCAAAAAAAATTATATCAAATAAAGACCAAAAGTACCAAAAAAAAAATAGGAAGGCTTTTACAAAGAGACATCTAGTGAAGAGCGGCATCTGAGGTGATGTTCGACGCTCGCAGTCTGTACCCTACCCAACCATGATACTCAGCGCGAGGCAGTAAGAGAGTATCGCAAAAACAGAATTGTCTATCTATTCATCATACCATGTCTTCAGGAATTATTAAGGCACTTACGTATTCATTATATAACTTATACTTTATTTCTTAACTCATAACACAATTCTTCGATATATGGCATTCATTACTATAAGCAAACAATTGTATTTCGAGAGCTAGGCTATTTATGTTTTCTCAAAGTCTACTTATTTTGTTGTCCACTGGTGTAGCAACAGAAGGTTGATAATATTAATTAATAACAAAATATATTTTATCTTTTCTACCAGTGTACAATTACTAATCGCAGGAATATTTAATTTACTTTTCTTAAGTTTGTGTAGGCTAGTGTAGTTAAGCCGAACATTGAACCAGCGCGACAGCTGATCATGCTTGTGTGAGCTTTCGTTTGCAATATGTATGTATGCAGGTGCAGTGATCTATGTATGTATGGAGGTGCAGTGATATATGTATGTATGCTTGTTTGTTCGCAAACATTGATTATAGTAATAGCAGATATTAGAAATAATTATAAATGAATGTTTTGGTAAGATATGGTAGGCAATGTATTATTCATATATACAAACATATATCTAACTATATACGTATATATATAAATAATTATATATATATATATATATAGAGAGATTGATATGTCTATGTATATATAAACGGAATATTTAGTCGGGTTTAATATTATTTTGTTCTTTGATATAAGTTTCATCAATAAGGAAATAATAAGGAATCATGGAAATAAGAAAATACTATTGATTTTAATTTGTTAGCAAAGCAGACAATTCAATGTCAGTGTGTATATACAGCTCGAGCTTCGGTATGTAGGTATGTTTGTATGTATACTAGCATAGGCTGCAGCATAAATACATACACACGCACACATAAAACGACTGAGCCGGCGATAAAGCTTTGACGCTAAAGAAGAGCTTTTTCTGTGATTCAGCACCTACAAAGATGCATCTGAGCGGAAGAATAGACCCTCAAGCCTACGCGATCAGTAAGGTTAAACAGATTGCTGAATTCGCAATTAGCGGATGCTGGTTTGAGGGGCCAGAAGAAGTACTGCGCTATCAATTACGCTCGGCAACATCATCGAACATGCCTTGGACTCGGTAAGTTTGCATGCAGATCTTGCTCGTGTGTTGTGTAACTAGCACGCCTCATTATCTTGCTAAGCCATGGTTGAAGACTTAGCTACATGAGGACCGAACAATATTTTTATCGCTACCAAAATCGATGCGATAAAACGACAAATTTTGACATTCGTTTCAATGTTGCCACTGCGACCATTAAAATTTCGGTTACCGAATGTGAAAATTTCATAGATTACCTAGATAGGTTATTTTTATCGGAAATGCTGAGGATAAGTTGCCGCTTATCAAGTACTTGGACAGCATCTGGCGGTTTTAATAGTCAACCAGCACCAAAAGGGTGCCACCCTTTAAGGGTCAATCAGTGTATTTACACTATTATTCAAGACCTTAGAACTAGTTACTAGGGAAAAGTGAATAGTGGCGGTCCCATCTCAAGTGCGAATGCCAACTTCAATTTCTAGACGCTGTCAGTCGATTTGTTCCTACTGCCAGTCTTCAGGGATTAATTTTCTAGGCGTACTTCTAGATGCAAGTCGCTGAGCTTTACCGAAGTGTAACTGAAATATATCGGAAAAGAAAAAAAAATATAAACAAATTGTTTTTATTTTATTTTATTTTTACCTGGAGCCAGCTACCAAGATGAATAATAAAAAATGTCGCCAAAACATTTTAATAATATATTTTTTTGAAAACCTTAAACCACGGACGTGTAATTATATATATAGGACTAGTATATAAGGATTACTATACTAATGTTAATGATAATAATTATACTTATTTGACGCTACATGTAGCCTCCGCTATTCCAAAACAACATGCTTCCTTCTATCAAGATCGTCACGTTTTTGTCTAGGACGGAAGACCGTTACCACTTCTGGTGCAACCATCAGACGTTTAAAAGTGTCAGCTACGCCAATTACAACGGGATTGGCATTCAAAATCGCCACAGAACTGGCATATGTCACGGAGACAAAGAGCCGAACAGTAACCAGGTGCATACTACAACGCATAAAAGTGTCGCTACGATAAAAACATACATTACAGACCTATAATCGCAACACCTGTGTGGTGGCCGGACTTATAATACCACGTACAGAACCAGTCACCGCTGGTCGCACGAGACGCATTAAAGGGACACGCTGGGCCATAAGCTCTCCGAAAGCTGCCGGGAGGTGGAAAGGCTCTGATTACACTATCTTTAGTAGTGGTCGGGTCGATTCCTTTCGGAAAAAGGCAAGCAGCTCGTAACCGACGATCAAATGATCAGGTATCCCCTGGGCAGTCCGCGAACACCTGTTCAATGACTGACAAATGCGAGAAGGCGTCTTCAGTCTTCTGCGGGCAGACTATAACAATCGCATGTGTGATTACATTAAAAATCAAAATGGTTGGTCCTATAATGAACAGTTTTACGGTGCAGGGAGTCGGAACCCCAGTGCCGGCGACAGGGAGGGGTGAGTAAGCGGGCCCCACATCGTCGATATCCAGCGACCGCAATGCCTCGGTTGTGGGTAACCTGGCCACCGTTGCACATAATATCGCAAGAAATAATAATAACAACAACAATATGAACAGGGAAAGAAGCGTGGAGGAACTCCCCTCCACTATAAATAAGAATGGAGAAGATGAACGTGCTTTCTTCAGGAAGAGCACGAAAATAGCACAGCCGGCAATCCCCAAAAGGCCAACCCCAATGGCCGAAAAGGAGGCAGAAGCACCAGCAAGGCCCCCGCCTGTGGATAAGAGGCAGGTGGAGGACGACACCGAGCTCAGCCTGCTCTCAATCTTAATCGAGGAAGTGCTTGAGATGGTGAACGCCAAAGGTGTCCGACATATCAACCAGGGTATGAAGGATACCTTTGGTAAGATGAAAGCACTGTGTAGCAGTGCAGAAGAGAAAGTGAAAGTGCTATCTGAAGGACATAAGGTCTCTCAGGTAGTATCTACGGCGGCAGACACGCCGAAAAGACCTAGGGAGAGTCTGGCTAGTACACGGCCCACTCCCCCAAAGAAGAGTCGTCACCTGGAGCCTTCTGTGGCAATCAGGACGACTAAAAGGGTCAGTCCGATTGTAGCTAAAACGCCACCTAAGGCACAAAAGGCGGAACATACCAAACCGGTGAGAGGGAACATTCGGGAAAAGCCAGCAGAAAAGGCGAGCAGGCCCAAGGTTGCCAAGGCAACTAAAGAAGGGACAGAACAACCGAAGAAGGAAGGGTGGACCAAGGTGACCCATAAGGTGCCGAAGCCCAAGAAGGTCGCCGGTAGGCCCGATGCTATCATCGTGTCTACAAAAGGCGACATGTCCTCTGCAGCTATTCTCCGCACCATAAAGGGGAATGATGCACTCAAAGACCTAGGAGAGAATGTCACACGCATTCGAAGGACGCAAGGTGGTGTCTTGCTCCTCCAGCTGAGGAAAAGGCCCAGTGCGGTGCCGCAGAGCTACGAGGTAGCTGTGCAGCAAGTCCTAGGCGATAAGGCAACAGCAAGAACACTCACAAAAGAAGTGTTCTTGGAGGTTAGGGACATAGACGAGGTCACCACTAGGGATGACATCATAGAGGCTGCTCAGCAGCAGATAGGTGAAGGTAGGAAGCTGGACGGGATAGTGAAGAGCCTGCGCAAGTCTTTTGGGGAGACACAAACAGCTCTTCTCAAGGTGCCAGTTGAAGTTGCCAATAGGGCCATAGAGAGGGGACACCTTAGGATAGGATGGGTTAGGTGCAGAGTTAGGTTGAAACAAACCAACACTCTACAGTGTTTTAAGTGCTGGTACTACGGACATATGTCTCGCACATGTACCAGCACTGAAAACAGAGTGGACTGCTGCATAAAATGCGGGCAAAAGGGGCACAAAATTAAAATGTGCAAAGCTGCGGCTTGCTGTGCGGTTTGCAAAGACCAAAAGCGGCGAGACGTAGATCATATTGTGGGCAGCAAAAACTGCCTAGCTTTCCAGGACGCAGTCAAAAAGACTCATAATTAAGGTCCTGCAGGTAAATCTAAATCATTGTGAGGCAGCTCAAGATCTCTTGACGCAAACCTGCTTTGAAGAAGGCATAGACGTTGTTTTAATCAGTGAACAATACAAAAACCTAGCTACAGTAAACTGGGTTAGTGACAAAACTGGTAAAGTGGCGATCTGGGCTTGTGGAAGCAAGCCCATTGACGATAAGCCGCTGACCACTGAAGTGCATTTCGCTATGGCAAAAATAGCCGGTGTACATTTTATAGTGCTACCTACCACCGAGACTTAGAAATGCACGACTACGATAGGGCCTTAGATAACATAGGGAACCATGTTAGGAGTAGTCATCCAAACATCGGGCGGGGACTTTAAGCCGCTGCCGAATGGGGCAGTCGCTTCACAAATATAAGAGGCCAGGCAGTCATTACAGCCTTTTCCTTATTAGGCGCGGTGCTGCTTAACACAGGCAATAAAAGCACCTTTGAGCGAAATGGCAGGACGTCAATCGTTGACATATCCTTTGCCAGCTCCAATATAAGTAGAACGATCTCTTGGCAAGTAAGCGATATCTACACTCATAGTGACCATAGAGCCATATTAATGAAGGTAGATCGACGCCGCAGCAGAAGCACACAGGAAAGAGTAATCAATGGTTGGAAAGAAGACACTCTGGATGAGGGCGTCCTTAGATACCTCATCACAGAGCAGCAAAACGTTGTCCTGCATGGGAATACCTCTGACGCTAAGGCAACATCACTTTCCAACCTATTGACTTCTGCCTGTGACGCCTCCATGGCGAGGAAATGCAAAGGTGGGCCAAGATGGAAGCCAGCCTTTTGGTGGAACCACGAGATCGCGGACTCTAGACGTAAATGCATACGAGCTAGAAGAACCCTATGTCGATGTAGAAACGAGGAGGAACGGGAAACCCTCAGATCGCACTTCAAGGACGCCAAAAGGGAACTAAAGAAAGCGATAAAGCTAAGTAAAGCATCACACTTTAACGCCCTGCGTTTTGGTATGAACACCAACCCTTGGGGTGGGGCATATAAGGCAGTAATGAGCAAGATAAGAGGACATCGAGCAAACGCTCCGGCCTGTCCTCAACTCTTGCGCACAATAGTCGAGACCCTCTTCCCAACACAGGGGGACCACTATAATGATCCTGCTGAAACAGATGTTTGGACTGACGGGGTAGGTAGATTCCAAGAAGAAGTAGAGGTAGGAGAGGTATTAGAGATAGCTAGTACCTTCGCAAACAACAAGGCGCCGGGACTAGATGCAGTACCCAATAAGGTGCTGAAGATAGCGGTAGACGCGAACCCCACCTTATTCGCAGAAGTATACACAGAATGTATACAGACAGGGACTTTTCCGGAAATCTGGAAAAGACAGAGGCTGGTACTAATACCAAAAGGTAACAAACTACCAGGCGAGGCTAGCTCATACAGACCGCTCTGTATGATTGACACATTGGGGAAAATTCTAGAGAAATTAGTAGCTAGCAGGCTTAGCACCTTCGTAGAAGAAGTAGGTGGTCTATCGGATGACCAATACGGTTTTAGGAAGAATAGATCAACTGTAGACGCGATCAGTAGGGTCAAACAGATTGCTGAAGAAGCAATAGCAGGAGATAGGTGGCGAGGGGGGCCAGAAGAAGTACTGCGCTATAATTACCCTTGATATAAAAAATGCCTTTAACTCGGTGAGTTGGCATCATATCATGCAGGCGCTGCGTAACCTCAACACGCCTCAGTACTTGCTCAGCATTGTCGGTAGCTACCTGAGTGACCGTACACTTGTGTACGACACTGAGGAAGGCCGAAAACAATACCAAGTTACAGGCGGTGTTCCACAAGGATCGGTTCTTGGACCGCTCCTGTGGAACATAGTATATGATGGGGTATTACGCCTACCACTGAGGGATGAGGTTAATATCATCGGATATGCTGTTGATATTGCCGTCATCATAGTTGGAAAGCATCTGGCGGAGGTGAAAGACTACAGCACCGATGCCACGCAAAGGGTAAAGCAGTGGCTTACTGAGCACGACCTAAGATTAGCTAGGGAAAAACTGAGGCGGTTCTCATCTCAAGCAGAAAGAAACTTGAAGATGTGACGCTCAGTATAGACGGATTTAGTATCCGTACGGGCACATCAATTAAGTATCTAGGCGTACTTATAGATGCAAGGCTGAGCTTTAAAGCGAATATTATCGCAATGAGCGAAAAGGCAGCCAGAGTGCAAATGGCGCTCGCTAGAGTTATGCCAAACATCGGGGGGCCCAAGGCAAGTAATACGATCCCTCGTATCACGTGTTACCCTATTCGGTGTTAATGTATGCAGCCCCTATATGGGCATCAGCGCTTAAAAAGGCAACCTAGGCCCGACACTACAACGCTGTAGTGAGACGTAGCAGCCAGAGAGTCTGCAGCGCCTTCCGGACTGTATCCGGTGATGCCATCCAAGTCCTAGCCGGTATAATGCCGGCTGACTTGACTGCGCAGGATTACCAAGCGCAATATATTAAGAGGCACAGCCAAATCCCTATTACATACGATGAAAGTAAACCCATTAAGGATTGGCAGCAAAGGTGGGATGCAACAAGCAGGGGGAGGTGGACGCACCGACTGGTGCCGAATATAGAAGCCTGGGTCAGAAGAAGCCACGGACAAGTGACCCAGTTTCTTACAGGCCATGGCTGTTTCAGGCGCTACCTGAACAAGTATGGTCATGATCCTGAAGTTGTATGCTACCTTTGCAATGAAGACGATGAGACTGTGGAACATATTTTCTTCCACTGCCCTTATTATGCAGGCCAACGGGAAATCGTCAACAGGCGCTTAGGAGTAGATGTAAGTCCAGAGAATGTTGTAGGGCTTATGATAGAGACCCCAGAAAACTGGGAATGTATTAGGAGTATGTGTGTGTACATTATGGTAGAGCAGCGTAGGCTAGAAAGACTGCGAAACTCTTCCTCGCAGCACCCAACAACCAGGT
>JAEIFQ010001010.1:0-18949 GCA_018904025.1 Zaprionus vittiger
CACATTGATCAAAAAATGAGTTCATGGAGGAATAAAAAATGAAATGCATGTATTTAGATCAGAGCATAATAAAGAGATGACCAATCATGTTCCAAAATTAAATGATTAAGTTTTTCAAAATCGGTCTTACGGAAACAACGTGATTTTACTTTACGAGGAACGGATGCAGTTTGCTTTGGAGTAGGCAGAGCTAGAACAAGGTCAAACGTGGGATGGTAGGGATCTTCAGGATGTACTAAGGGATCAGTTCTGGAGATAGTGTTTAGTAGTGTATCAGAAGAGAAAACTAAGTCAAGCATTCTACCGCTACAATTAGGAATATTATTAATTTGAAATAAAGATAGTTCTGATAGTCCATTTAAAAAAGAATTATAAATAGAGGGCGCCAGAATACCGGATTGAGATGACCAACCAACTTCTGGTAAGTTAAAATCACCAAAAGCTAGTAGATAATCTCTATCAGATAGTTTGGATGCAACCGTTTGGATAGATGAAAGATGGTCCAAGTAGACAGAAATGTCAGATGAGGGGGAATATAAGAACAGGTAATATAAATTGAAATTTGATACAGTGTTACTTTTGCACATACGAATTCTAAAAGTCTACTATGGTCAATTGAAACTAATTCAGATGGAAGGTATGACTTTACAGCTATTAGAACACCACCTCCTGTTCGTGATAAACGATCACATCTGAAACAGGTGTAGGTGTCTGGGAAAATCGAGCAACTTTCAACTTCAGGTTTCAACCAAGTTTCAGTAAATATTAGTAAGTGGTAATCAAAGGATACAGAATCAGCATACAGCTTAGAAAGTTTAGTGTTAAGGCCTCTAACGTTTTGGTAGGCAAGAAAAAGAGAGGTTACATTTTGATAAGAGAAAGAAAGACACGAACTTAGTTTTTTGTCGTCGTCTTATTAGGCGCAGTGGTCTGGTTTGGCAAAGTAAGTCTAATCGGCTGCCGATTCTTTTTCTTCTTTGTCTCGAATTCTTTAACCATAATATGAGCTGGCCAAAAATCAGCCGTGCATATAAGGTTAAAGCATTCATTGGGGACACAAAGTTTAAAGGATGATACGTCCCGTTCATAAGAGAACTTAAATTTTTCTACCTTTATCTCAGCGGCTTGTATTTTTAGCTTGAATATAAGCCATGACATCATCAGATGTGAGATCAGGGGCAAGCCTGGAAACAAAGATTTGCTTCCTCGGGGGAATCCCTACAAGAGGCTTGGGCACCACTGATAAAGAATCAGTGGTTGTAGCCCTGGGTAAAGCAGACACAGGTATCGAGACTATGGTAGGTGATAACGTAGAGGGCATTTTTGACGTCATTGGCTGCAGAGACTCGTTGTTGACAGATTCGGGAACCGAATTCTTCTGAGCCGCCGATCTCGTTACCACAGATGTGGTGATCGGTTTCGACGGCTGTGTCAACGGAGTGCTATGCTGAGCGGAGGCGTTCGAAGGCAGATTAACAGCAGACAGGGTTTCTTCTTTGCGCGTAGATTTTTTGCGCTTCGGGGATTCACTTAACAGCTGAAGGCCATTAAATTCCGAGTCCAGCTTAGAGAACTGTTGAGATAGCGTACGAAAACCACTAAACAGTTCCCTAAAGCCTTTCCGTGTCTGCCGCATGAAAGATCTCATTTCACTCTGCACCTCACGACACTCCTCACAGCAATAGTGTAATGGAAATTCTGATTCCTGATCAGAATAGTTGACCATTTCTATCCATGCGTTGTGATTGTCGGCTGTATAGAGTCCTTGTTGAATGTAAACATTATCTGCTAATTCTACGGAGTCAAGTAAAAATGCTCCCTGTTCACATTCGACTGGTATATGCACTATCATTCCCGAACTGGCTTCGATATTAAATATATCCGTAGCTCTATTTCGTTCAATATGAATGGAATATATGAAATTAACATTTTAAGATCTATATTTGCTTTTATAGTAGATAAGAT
Organism: Zaprionus vittiger; assembly: GCA_018904025.1. Classification (NCBI taxonomy): domain Eukaryota; kingdom Metazoa; phylum Arthropoda; class Insecta; order Diptera; family Drosophilidae; genus Zaprionus; species Zaprionus vittiger. The sequence continues at coordinate 1,966 of JAEIFQ010001010.1, forward strand.
GTCAAGACCTATTAGTCCGTCGAAATATTCGTGAAATTTGAGGAGTAAAAATATAAAAGTGTCTTTTAAATTAAATTCGGAAAATGCTGGATATGCGCCCTTTTCGGTGACCTGAATTTCCTTTAATACAGTTTTTATGACTGTATTTATGCTTAAGGATTCTCTCTGCTGGAGCAGAACAAATTTAGGATCGATAAAAGAATTCGATGCCCCTGTATCGATTAAAAAGCGTAGCTTCCTACCAAACGGTGAACTTATCAAAATATATTTTTTTTATTTCATCCCAGTTTAATGGGGTATCCAATCTATCTAACAATTCACTCGCTTTGCCCTCTATTTTATTCCCGATCGCTCTTAAATACATTTGCCCATTTGGAGTTTGGTCTGTGTCTCTAAAAAACAATAAAATCTCTTCCACACTTTCTATGAATCTCTTAAGTGCGTAAGGGTTACCGTCGTAGGTCGGAATAATGTCTGGGAGTCTGGCAGACAATTCATATATGCTGGACCCCGACGTATTTTGAGGAGGGGTACTCATTCTTGAGCTTGTTGTTATGTCTGTTGGGGTAGTTTCGGTTATGTTTCTTATAAGGGTGGGTGTTTTGCTTGTCTGTCTAGTAGTCCGAGTTAAATTAGGAATAGTAGATTTAGTCTTATGCTTAAATTTTTTTGACATTCAATATTATCTTATAACAGTGTGGTTTGGTGTGTGATGAATGCTTTTATTATAGGTTCAATACCTGTAATGATACTTGGATTAATATATGTATTGTGTGGAATATATAATATTTCATTTGATATTATAATATGGAGGCAAGGTTACATTGTATTAATGTGTTGATTCGTTTTTATTTCTTAATTTGTTATCTTCCACATTTATGACATACTAACAGACTCATACGTCGCAAATGAAAATTTCCCTGTATTTGACTCTGTGAAGGCAATCAACTCACTACAGCGGTCGAGAGATTACAACAAGCTTAAACACAAAAGATATTTAAGAAAGTATGAGCATAAAACCAAGTGTTTGTCTCTACTTACAAGGGAGGCAGGCGAGCGCGAAGCGCGACCGCCATCTATCGAGAATAATTTCAAATTATGTGCATATGTATATGTGGACATACATAGGAACGTGGGTCGCGTGCCGCGCGACTGTTGCTTTTCTTACTGGTTTCTTTTTGTTTTCTTCCAGAATGATTCGATACACTTCAGTGAGTGTAGAATGTAGTCTTTCGACTGTAGTCTAGAAGATTGTTGAAAGGACGTGACATGTCGTTCTATAGTATATTGTTTTCAAAAATCCTTGCAAAGGTTTGAATTGTATTCAGCCCCTTGATCGTAAACAAATTTTTTATGTATTCCGTTCGCTACTATGAATCGCCTAATAGCGTTCACTATATTTATTGCGTCTCTTGTAGGGATTGTGTATCCAAGGGCAAACTTAGAAAATTTGTCAATGACAGTAACAACATATTTTCCGTTTATAGTATATAAGTCAGTGTGTAGTATATCTAAAGGCATGGTAGGTGTTTCGGTTACTTGAAATTTAATATTTGGGGGGTGGCGGTTATATTTTAAGGTGTGAAAGACATCGCAATTATTTATAGTCTGAGCAATTTTTGATTTTATATTTGAAAAATAGAATTGTCTTTTCATGTGAGCAACGATTTCGTCTGTACCTCTATTATTATTATTTGTGTGATAGCTGTTAATTTGAAACTCTTGGTCCTGTGTTTCTAGTAAATCGGTTAAGAAGATAGTACATCTGAAAATGTTATAAATGTTATTGTTTGAAAAGTATTTCTTATAAGTCTCTTGTATTTGTTGAAAAATATCGTCGTGTGCAAAAATTGCAACAGTCCTGTTTGGCTTCAAGGTTTTCTTTAAAAAATCTGTAATTCGTTCTTCTGTAAAAGACAGTTCAGAAATTACTTGTCTTGTTTTTCGTTTAAATATAACTTCAGTTTTAGATTTTACTTGGTAGTTAAAATCGTTTAAGCGTTTTTCTGAGATATGGATATGATTATCCATGTGTTCGTCTGCTAAGTGGACTGTATCTCCACACGTCCCTGTTATTGAGTTACTATCCTTTAAGTTCATGTCGATTTCTACCCTGCTCAATGCGTCCGCTACCAAGTTTTGAGAACCTTTCTTATACAAAATTTCATAATCATATTCTAATAATTGCATTCTCCATCTAACTATTTTGGAGGTCGGCTCCTTAAAACTCATCAGCCATGTAAGTGGCTTATGATCAGTTTCTATAACGAATTTGCTTTCAAACAAGTAAGGGCGAAAGTATTTAACTGCCCATATTATGCTAACATTTCTTTCTCGACAGTGGCATAATTACGTTCTGTATCGGACAATGTTCTACTTGCAAAACAACCCGGCTTGTCCGAACCCAAGGGTCCTTGGGATAGCACCGCTCCAAGGGCAAAGTTACTTGCGTCTGTTGTTAAGATAAATCTTTTAGAAAGATCTGGATATTGTAGTAGGGGATCATTGCAAAGAAGGGTTTTGTATTTTTCGAATGTATCAATATATTCCTGGTCTATTGTAACAGACTTTAGATTGCCTTTTAATTATGCTGTAAGTGGTTTCGTTATTCCGGCCATATCTTTAATAAACTTCCTATAATAACCTAGTAATCCTAAAAAGGATTTAATTTGTTTTTTAGAACGAGGCAAGGGAAATTTCTTAATGCCGATAATCTTGTCCGGATTTGGTTTCATACCTTGGTCCGTAACAATGTGTCCTAAAAATTCTGTCTCTTTCTTTAAAAATTTTTATTTCTGTGAATGGAGCTTTAATTTGGCGTCACTTATTTTGCTGAATACTTCTTTTAAGTCTGATATGTGTTGTTGAACCAGAAAAAACTATGATGTCATCGAGATAAACTAAACAACATCTCCCTTTCAAGTTACCTAAAACGTTGTTCATTACCCTTTGGAATGTTGCAGGGGCGTTTGTCAGACCAAATGGCATTCTGATAAATTCGTAGGGTCCGTATCTAGCTCTACCTATATTATCAAGTACTTCGTTAATATTAGTGATGGGATACCTGTCTTTAACGGTTTTTTCGTTCAGTTTTCTATAGTCATTAACTAATCTCCATTTTTGTCTCTTGTTTCGGATTTCTTCGGAACCAACTAAACAGGTGAGCTCCAAGGTGAATGGCTTTCTCTAGTTATGTTTTGTTCCAACATATTTATACCCTTCGACCATTGAAAATGGTCAAAAAAGGGTATACTAACTTTGTGCAAATGTATGTAACAGGCAGAAGGAGGCGTCGGAAACCCCATAAAGTATATATATTCTTGCTCAGGATCACAAGCCGAGTCGATTGAGCCATGTCTGTCTGTCTGTCCGTCTGTCCGTCTGTCTGTGTGAACGCACAGATCTCAGCTATTATAAAAGCTAGAGTTACCAAATTTGGCAGAAAGACTCCTGTGTACTATAAGCTGATCAAGTTTATTTCAAATGTTAGGTGCCACGCCCACCGCCCCTGCAAATCAATAATTTAATTTTTGAACTTAATTTGTAAGCGCTGTATAAAAGATACAACTATCTGACTTTAACATATACTAAGCTGAATGAAATATCTACGTACACTCCAAATTGCAATCCGATCGGACAATAAACACAGAAGTTATTTAAGAAAGTATGTGCATAAAACCAAGTGCTTGTATCAGCTAACAAGGGAGGCGGGCGAGCGCAAAGCGCGAGCGCCATCTGTTGGCAATAATTTAAAAGCATATGCATATGTATATGTGTACATACATAGGAACGTAGGTCGAAGGGTATCCCACTGTCGCGTGCAGCGCGACTGTGGCGTTTTCTATTTTTTTGATTTGGTCATTGATCTCTTTTTATACCCTTCGACCATTGAAAATGGTCAAAAAAGGGTATACTAACTTTGTGCAAATGTATGTAACAGGCAGAAGGAGGCGTCGGAGACCCCATAAAGTATATATATTCTTGCTTAGGATCACAAGCCGAGTCGATTGAGCCATGTCTGTCTGTCTGTCCGTCTGTCTGTGTGAACGCACAGATCTCAGCTAATATAAAAGCTAGAGTTACCAAATTTGGCAGAAAGACTCCAGTGTACTATAAGCTGATCAAGTTTATTTCAAATGTTAGGTGCCACGCCCACCGCCCCCGCAAATCAATAATTTAATTTTTGAACTTAATTTGTAAGCGCTGTATAAAAGATACAACTTTCTGACTTTTACATTTACTAAGCTGAATGAAATATCTACGTACACTCCAAATTGCAATCCGATCGGACAATAAACACAGAAGTTATTTAAGAAAGTATGTGCATAAAACCAAGTGCGTGTATCAGCTAACAAGGGAGGCGGGCGAGCGCAAAGCGCGAGCGCCATCTGTCGGCAATAATTTAAAAGCATATGCATATGTATATGTGTACATACATAGGAACGTAGGTCGAAGGGTATCCCACTGTCGCGTGCAGCGCGACTGTGGCTTTTTCTATTTTTGTTCTTGGTAGGAGTATCTAAAGGGTTTGGCATACAGGGGTATGTCGTCTGTAGTTTCTATTTTGTGTTTGTTTGTATTTGAGAATGTTAATCTATCTGACGAGTCGTGAAAAAGGAAGGAAAATTGCAAACATAGGTGTTTAAGTTGGTTTGCTTCTTCGTCAGAAAGGTGGTCCGTATTGATTCGTTCGGGAAAATTCGCGTCGTTTTTCCTGTCCGTTGGGCGGTCTTCGTCGCACCAATGAAAGTTCAATTCTACATATTTCTCTGGAATGAATTGGGTTGTAATTAATGGAAATTCTAAACAAATCGTATGATCCTGATCAGAATAGTTGACCATTTCTATCCATGCGTTGTGATTGTCGGCTGTATAGAGTCCTTGTTGAATGTAAACATTATCTGCTAATTCTACGGAGTCAAGTAAAAATGGTCCCTGTTCACATTCGACTGGTATATGCACTATCATTCCCGAACTGGCTTCGACATTAAATATATCCGTAGCTCTATTTCGTTCAATATGCATGGGGATAGTTGCCGCAGGGAATTGTAAAATTAACATTTTAAGATCTATATTTGCTTTTATAGTAGATAAGATGTCAAGACCTATTAGTCCGTCGAAATATTCGTGAAATTTGAGGAGTAAAAATATAAAAGTGTCTTTTAAATTAAATTCGGAAAATGCTGGATATGCGCCCTTTTCGGTGACCTGAATTTCCTTTAATACAGTTTTTATGACTGTATTTATGCTTAAGGATTCTCTCTGCTGGAGCAGAACAAATTTAGGATCGATAAAAGAATTCGATGCCCCTGTATCGATTAAAAAGCGTAGCTTCCTACCAAACGGTGAACTTATCAAAATATATTTTTTTTATTTCATCCCAGTTTAATGGGGTATCCAATCTATCTAACAATTCACTCGCTTTGCCCTCTATTTTATTCCCGATCGCTCTTAAATACATTTGCCCTCTTGGAGTTTGGTCTGTGTCTCTAAAAAACAATAAAATCTCTTCCACACTTTCTATGAATCTCTTAAGTGCGTAAGGGTTACCGTCGTAGGTCGGAATAATGTCTGGGAGTCTGGCAGACAATTCATATATGCTGGACCCCGACGTATTTTGAGGAGGGGTACTCATTCTTGAGCTTGTGGTTATGTCTGTTGGGGTAGTTTCGGTTATGTTTCTTATAAGGGTGGGTGTTTTGCTTGTCTGTCTAGTAGTCCGAGTTAAATTAGGAATAGTAGATTTAGTCTTATCCTTAAATTTTTTTGACATTCAATATTATCTTATAACAGTGTGGTTTGGTGTGTGATGAATGCTTTTATTATAGGTTCAATACCTGTAATGATACTTGGATTAATATATGTATTGTGTGGAATATATAATATTTCATTTGATATTATAATATGGAGGCAAGGTTACATTGTATTAATGTGTTGATTCGTTTTTATTTCTTAATTTGTTATCTTCCACATTTATGACATACTAACAGACTCATACGTCGCAAATGAAAATTACCCTGTATTTGACTCTGTGAAGGCAATCGACTCCCTACAGCGGTCGAGAGATTACAACACAGCTACCAAATGGCCGATATGGTCATCTCGTATATCACCAATGTATGGTTATTTCTTGTTTGATCGTATCTAGCTTGTAGTTTTACACCAGTTTGTGTAGGCTGATCTGAAATATGTATGTTTCTGTGGTTCCGTCGCGTATCAGTGACCTGTTCGAACATAATTGTTCGCGTCCAACTTGACGGAACCTCCACCCCACTACAAGGCGACAACTGTCTTGCAACATGTTGCAACTTCAAAGGTTGTGGTCTTTGCACAAGTTACTGTGAGCTTATGTTACGTATGTACGTTTGTGTGGTTCGTGTATCAGTAACCTGATCGAACATAATTGTTCGCGTCCAACTTGACAGAACCTCCCTCCACTACATGTCGACACTGTGATCAATCGTGTACCACTGACTTGTTCGAACATAATGTTCGCATCGAGCCTAGCAGCCATCTCACAGCACTTCCCAGTTCTCTGCATTCTAACTGTACTGTCGTTACTTTCTGTATGTATGTAAAAAAGGTGCTTCTTATTTAGAGCGGCATCTGCTTATTATGTGTTCCCTGTAAAAATTTTGACTTTCATTTTGTTCAATTTTTTTTTACATATTTAGTTTTTTTTGTTGATATTTAGTTTTTAATAGTATATTTATTATTATGATATATTTTTATATATATTTCGTATTTGTTTCATTTGCTTTTTCATTTGGTGAAATAAAAACTGCGTTTTACTTTTAAGTGTAGTTAAGTGACTCTTGCGTCTTTTAAAATATCACTCTACTCACAAATGTATACTTAAGAAGCGTCGTAGGTTGTTTCCCCAGGAATATGCAGTCCGCTCCTGGTTATCGGCTGCGCCAGTTATAGATGGGCCGTAGCTCCACGTGGTCAGTTGGTTTAATTATATGTTTTATTTCCAAAGAGAGATTAGGTAACAAATATTTCTTTTATGACTTCTTGTTTATTCAAAGATTACATTTAAGGTGCAGAGTTAATGCTCCGTTTTTTAAGTGTGCGTCTTCGCACGATCAAAATGCAACTGACTATGCGTCGCAAAAACTTCTTTTGCCTATCGCCGAATCTGCGCTAGGCATCGGCTACAACGCCTTGCTATAACGGTCCTTTCTAAGCTACAAATGTGAAGCTGACCAATCAACGCACAATTAGAGGCTGATGCAACATTATCATTATGGTGAAATCTATTTCTAGAATTTTCGAGACCATGTACGTTCAAAATGTGTGTAAACATGTCTATGAGCTTATTTCACAATATGTGGTTATTCGTGTATGTGGACTGCTGAGCTGAGCCCTTGATGCCGTTGTCATTCAGCGGAATCTGGACGGTTTCGGGGGGAGTGGGGAAGGTGTAGTGGTAACTCGCGCACTAATTAACCCCTGTGCGCCAGTGTCACTGATCGACGCATCCTTTGTGTCTGCAATGCGTTTACCAAGTCTAAATATTGGACGGGAAGCGGCGTGTACAGCAGTCATCCGGTCCAAGTCTTCTGACGGGTGCGATATTGAAGCTTGAGCATCCTTTGAGAATCCGTACACTACTCACAGTCATCAATCCAGTTGTCAGGGAGCGTTTTCAAGGCTTCGTTCTGGCTGACGACAACTTCCACAAGCCGTCCACCATATCCATTGTCCTAGGAGCAGATGTATATTCCGACATCGCTAGGGATGGCTTCCATGCAAACAGAGCTGGCGGGCCAGTGGCGCTATGCACAGTGTTTGGCTGGACTTTGTCGGGCACTTGTAGCTCATAATGTTAAAAGTAATCCTAGTTTTTACTACTAAGTAGCCTTCAAGAAATGTATATGAATTGTGTATGTCAATATGAAGTTTAAAATTGCATACTATGCAAGGGCGGCGGGATGTTCGTATCGAATAGATAACTAATGGGTTAATCTAAAGCATATTTTTTGAATACAATCTTCCCGCCAAGCTTCCAAGCTTCAATGAAAGCTTTCCCCTCTGCCACTGTTCCTAGTTAAGCATAGTTAAGGTCACTACCTATTGTACTTACTAGTATTAAGCAAGCATTGAATATAAGCACACGGTGTGCAGAAATATATGAACACAAGGAAAAGTAAAACACTAGTGTGTTTTACCTAAAACCTAGGGAAACAACTACAACAACTATAATAACTATAACCACTATAACAACTAACTAACATCAGGTCAATTTTGGATCTGTCCTCCTAAGTTCTCCCGGGAACAGAAAATATAAAAGACAAATATTTTGTTCAAAACAATAAAACTTTCTTAGCATCTTAAAAAAAAGTAGTACTTAACAACAGGTATTCTCAATCAAGCAAACACAGGATGTAGATGAACAAAAACTCACAAAATTACAGAAATAAGTTATGTCGAACCTAACATTTTATTAACTTTTAATACGTCAATAATTGTATTAATTATAATAATCTAAAAATATAAGAGTGTACCTAAGAAAATCATAATTAAATTCAAAAAACAAGTTCCCACTCCTACAGAACTACCAAATATTGTAAACAATGACGTAATAGCAAATAATAATAATATAAACTCTATATTGAATCCTAGTTTATCCGTCTGAGGGCAGGCTAAGTTTTTAAGAATGGGGAAGTCATATATGTACCATAGTGCACCACTTGACCACACATGCACACTCACATACACTCACAAACACCCGTGTGGTGGCGGGTCTTAGAATACCACCTCAGTAAGTCACCGCTGGTCGTACGAGGCGATTAAAGGGACACACGGGGATGGCTTCTGCGAAAGGTGCCAGGGAGGTGGAAAGGCTCTGATTACCACTATCTTTAGTAGTGCTCGGGTCGATTCCTTTCGGAGAAAGGCAAGCAGCTCGTAACCGCCGATCAAATGATCAGGTATCCCCTGGCAGTCCGCGAACATCTGTTCAATGACTGACAAATGCGAGAAGGCGTCTTCAGTCTTCTGCGGGCAGACTATAACAACCACATGTGTGATTACATTATAAATCAAAATGGTTGGTCCTATAAGGAACACTTTTACGGTGCAGGGAGTCGGAACCCCAGTGCCGGCGACAGGGAGGGGTGAGCAAGCGGGCCCCCCGTCGTTGATATCCAGCGACCGCAATGCCTCTGTGGTGGGCCACCGTTGCAGATAATATCGCAAGAAATAAAAATAACAACAACAACATGAACAGGGAAAGAAGCGTGGAGGAACTCCCCTCCACTATAAATAAGAATGGAGAAGATGAAAGTGCTTTCTTCAGGAAGAGCACGAAACTGGCTAGATCCCCTGTGGGATCAATAGCACAGCCGGCAGTGGATAACAGGCAGGTGGAAGACGTCACCGAGCTCAGCCAGCTCTTAATCTTAATTGAGCAAGTGCTTGAGATGGTGAACGCCAAAGGTGTCCGACATATCAACCAGGGTATGAAGGATACCTTTGGTAAGATGAAAGCACTGTGTAGCAGTGCAGAAGAGAAAGTGAAAGTGGTATCTGAAGGACACAAGGTCTCTCAGGTAGTATCTACGGCGGCATACACCCCGAAAAGACCTAGGGAGAGTCTGGCTAGTACACGGCCCACTCCCCCAAAGAAGAGTCGTCACCTGGAGCCTTCTGTGGCAAACAGGACGACTAAAAGGGTCAGTTCGATTGTAGCTGAAACGCCACCTAAGGCACAAAAGGCGGAAAAGACCAAACCGGTGAGAGGGAACACCCGGGAAAAGCCAGCAGAAAAGGCGAACAGGCCCAAGGTTGCCAAGGCAACTAAAGAAGGGACAGATCAACCAAAGAAGGAAGGGTGGACCAAGGTGACCCATAAGGTGCCGAAGCCCAAGAAGGTCGCCGGTAGGCCCGATGCTATCATCGTGTCTACAAAAGGCGACATGTCCTCTGCAGACATTCTCCGCACCTTAAAGGGTAATGATGCACTCAAGGACCTAGGAGAGAATGTCACACGCATTCGAAGGACGCAAGGTGGTGACTTGCTCCTCCAGCTGAGGAAAAGGCCCAGTGCGGTGCAGCAGAGCTACGAGGTAGCTGTGCAGCAAGTCCTAGGCGATAAGGCAACAGCAAGAACACTCACAAAAGAAGTGTTCTTGGAGGTTAGGGACATAGACGAGGTCACCACTAGGGATGACATCATAGAGGCTGCTGAGCAGCAGATAGTAGAAGGCAGAAAGCTGGACGGGATAGTGAAGAGCCTGCGAAAGTCTTTTGGGGAGACACAAACAGCACTTCTCAAGGTGCCAGTAGAAGTTGCCAATAGGGCCATAGAAAGGGGACACCTTAGGATAGGATGGGCTAGGTGCAGAGTTAGGTTGAAACAAACCAACACTCTACAGTGTTTTAAGTGCTGGTACTACGGACATATGTCTCGCATATGTACCAGCACTGAAAACAGAGTGGACTGCTGCATAAAATGCGGGCAAAGGGGGCACAAAATTAAAATGTGCAGAGCTGCGGCTTGCTGTGCGGTTTGCAAAGACCAAAAGCGGCGAGACGTGGATCATATTGTGGGCAGCAAAAACTGCCTAGCTTTCCAGGACGCAGTCAAAAATACTCATAATTAAGGTCCTGCAGGTAAACCTAAATCATTGTGAGGCAGCTCAAGATCTCTTGACGCAAACCTGCTTTGAAGAAGGCATAGAAGTTGTTCTAATCAGTGAACAATACAAAAACCTAGCTACATCAAACTGGGTTAGTGACAAAACTGGTAAAGCGGCGATCTGGGCTTGTGGAAGCAAGCCCATTGACGATAAACCGCTGGCCACTGCATTTTGCTAGGGCAAAAATAGCCGGTGTACATTTCTATAGCTCCTCCCTATCACCGAACTTAGAAATGCACGACTACGATAGGGCCTTAGATAACTTAGGGAACCATGTAAGGTGTAGTCATCCAAACATCGGGCAGTCCAAAATGGGGCAGTCGCTTCACAAATATAAGAGGCCAGGCAGTCATTACAGCCTTCTCCTTATTAGGCGCGGTGCTGCTTAACACAGGCAATAAAAGCACCTTTGAGCGAAATGGCAGGACGTTAATCGTTGACATATCCTTTGCCAGCTCCAATATAGGTAGAACGATCTCTTGGCAAGTAAGCGATATCTACACTCATAGTGACCATAGAGCCATATTAATGAAGGTAGATAGACACCGCAGCAGAAGCACCCAGGAAAGAGTAATCAATGGTTGGAAAGAAGACACTCTGGATGAGGGCGTCCTTAGATACCTCATCACAGAGCAGCAAAACGTTGTCCTGCATGGGAATACCTCTGACGCGAAGGCAACATCACTTTCCAACCTATTGACTTCTGCCTGTGACGCCTCCATGGCGAGGAAATGCAAAGGTGGTCCAAGATGGAAGCCAGCCTTTTGGTGGAACCAAGAGATCGCGGACTCTAGACGTAAATGCATACGAGCTAGAAGAACCCTATGTCGATGTAGAAACGAGGAGGAACGGGAAACCCTCAGATCGCACTTCAAGGACGCCAAAAGGGAACTAAAGAAAGCGATAAAGCTAAGTAAAGCATCGCACTTTAACACCCTGCGTGATGGTATGAACACCAACCCTTGGGGTGGGGCATATAAGGCAGTAATGAGCAAGATAAGAGGACATCGAGCAAACGCTCCGGCCTGTCCTGAACTCTTGCGCACAATAGTCGACACCCTCTTCCCAACACAGGGGGACCACTACAATGAACCTGCTGAATCAGATGTTTGGCCTGACGGGGTAGGTAGATTCCAACAAGAAGGAGAGGTAGGAGAGGTATTAGAGATAGCTAGTACCTTCGCAAACAACAATGCGCCGGAACTAGATGCAGTACCCAACAAGGTGCTAAAGATAGCGGTAGACGCGAACCCCACCTTATTCTCAGAAGTATACACAGAATGTATACAGACAGGGACTTTTCCGGAAATCTGGAAAAGACAGAGGCTGGTACTAATACCAAAAGGTAACAAACTACCAGGCGAGGCTAGCTCATACAGACCGCTCTGTATGATTGACACATTGGGGAAAATACTAGAAAAAGTAGTAGCTAGTAGGCTTAGCACCTTCGTAGAAGAAGTAGGTATTCTATCGGATGACCAATAAAGTTTTAGGAAGAATAGATCAACTGTAGACGCGATCAGTAGGGTCAAACAGATTGCTGAAGAAGCAATAGCAGGAGATAGGTGGCGAGGGGGCCAGAAGAAGTACTGCGCTATAATTACCCTTGATATAAAAAATGCCTTTAACTCGGTGAGTAGGCATCATATCATGCAGGCGCTGCGTAACCTCAACACGCCTCAGTACTTGCTCAGCATTGTCGGTAGCTACCTGAGCGACCGTACACTTGTGTACGACACAATATATGATGGGGTATTACGCCTACCACTGAGGGATGAGGTTAATATCATCGGATATGCTGATGATATTGCCGTCATCATAGTTGGAAAGCATCTGGCGGAGGTGAAAGACTACAGCACCGATGCTACGCAAAGGGTAAAGCAGTGGCTTACTGAGCACGACCTAAGATTAGCTAGGGAAAAAACTGAGGCGGTTCTCATCTCAAGCAGAAAGAAACTTGAAGATGTGACGCTCAGTACAGACGGATTTAGTATCCGTACGGGCACATCAATTAAGTATCTAGGCGTACTTATAGATGCAAGGCTGAGCTTTAAAGCGAATATTATCGCAATGGGCAAAAAGGCAGCCAGAATGCAAATCGCGCTCGCAAGAGTTATGCCAAACATCGGGGGCCCAAGGCAAGTAATACGATCCCTCGTATCACGTGTTACCCTATCGGTGTTAATATATGCAGCCCCTATATGGGCATCAGCGCTTAAAAAGGCAAGCTAAGCCCGACACTACAACGCTGTAGTGAGACGTAGCAGCCAGAGACTCTGCAGCGCTTTTCGGACTGTATCCGGTGATACCATCCAAGTCCTAACCGGTATAATGCCTGACTTGACTGCGCAGGATTACCAAGCGCAATATATTAAGAGGCACAGCCAAATCCCTATTACATACGATGAAAGTAAACCCATTAGGGATTGGCAGCAAAGGTGGGAAGCAACAAGCAGGGGAGGTGGACGCACCGACTGGTGCCGAATATAGAAGCCTGGTTCAGAAGAAGCCACGGACAAGTGGACTACTATATGACCCAGTTTCTTACAGGTCATGGCTGTTTCAGGCGCTACCTGAACAAGTATGGTCATGATCCTGAAGTTGTATGCTACCTTTGCAATGAAGACGATGGGACTGTGGAACATATTTTCTTCCACTGCCCTTACTATGCAGGCCAACGGGAAATCGTCAACAAGCGCTTAGGAGTAGATGTAAGTCCAGAGAATGTTGTAGGGCTTATGATAGAGACCTCAGAAAACTGGGAATGTATTGTATGTGTACATAATGGTAGAGCAGCGTAGGCTAGAAAGACTGCAAAACTATTCCTCGCAGCACCCAACAACCAGGTAGAGCCACCACAGGGCTAAGCTCGGCCGCTTGCGAAGATTTATACTTTAGGAGTGGTTCCGCAAGGGGTACCACAAACGAGCCGCAGGGGGAGTGTTCTTTAGAGGTTTTTTAGTGGGTGAGGGTCCCACACTACCGTCACTAGGACGGTGTCTGTTAAGATTTTTTATCATTTGAACACTCTAATTAAAAAAAAAAAAAAAAATACATATAATGAAGCATAGGCCAATAAAAAACATTCTTATTGTTGAGTTCATCGAGAGTAGACGTGTTATCACTTAATAGTTTCGCAGACAAGATATGTATTTAGTTAAAACATTGTTAACCTCCAAGCCACGGTTGGTAACTCGCGTGAAAACCTTACATTCACAAGTATCATATGTCATGATATAAAGACCGTACACTAAACCCAAGTTTACAAAAGAACGTATTGGTATGCTTTTGCGTACGAAGCAGCAGTTAATAAGCAAACTGAGGTATGGCATCCCACATTTGAAATAAACTTGATCTCCGCCGAGTATATAGAAAAATTCATTCAAAATTTGGTGTCTCTAGCGTTTATAATAGCTGAGATCTGTGTGTTCATCTGTTTAGACGGACATCCGAACATCGGGCCATCCCGTCATCCGGACAGACAGAAATACATGCCTCAAAGACCGTACACTAAACCCAAGTTTACAAAAGAACGTATTGGTATGCTTTTGCGTACGAAGCAGCAGTTAATAAGCAAACTGAGGTATGGCATCCCACATTTGAAATAAACTTGATCTCCGCCGAGTATATAGAAAAATTCATTCATTCGTTTATAATAGCTGAGATCTGTGTGTTCATCTGGTTAGACGGACATCCGAACATCGGGCCATCCCGTCATCCGGACAGACAGAAATACATGCCTCAATCGACTCGGCAAGTGATCCTGAGCAAAAATATATATACTGTACGGGGTCTCCCACGCCTCCTTCTGCCTGTTACATACATTTGCACTAAGTTAGTATACCCTTTTTGGGTATACAATTTATTTCGCGTAAATCGTATTGCATATAACTGAGATACATTGTTTGAAACCTAAACAAATAGTCAAACCTATTCAGCTGAGCGGCACTGTATGTTTCAGGCAGAATAAAGCGTGGCACCACAAACTATATATAATTAAGTATTTAGATGTTCATTTAAATATAAAAATATAATTTTTATTATACCCTTCGACCATTGGAATTGGTCAAAAAAGGATATACTAACTTTGTGCAAATGTATGTAACAGTTAGAAGGAGGCGTGTTAGACCCCATAAAGTATATATATTCTTGCTCAGGATCACAAGCCGAGTCGATTGAGGCATGTCTGTATGTCTGTCTCTCTGTCTGTTTGTGTGAAAGCACAGATCTCAGCTACTATAAAAGCTAGAGTTACCAAATTTGGCAGGAAGACTCCTGTGTATTATAAGCTGATCAAGTTTATTTCATATGTTAGATGCCACGCCCACCGCCTTCGTAAATTAATAACTTACAGGACATGGCTGTTTCAGGCGCTACCTGAACAAGTATGGTCATGATCCTGAAGTTGTATGCTACCTTTGCAATGAAGACGATGAGACTGTGGAACATATTTTCTTCCACTGCCCTTACTATGCAGGCCAACGGGAAATCGTCAACAAGCGCTTAGGAGTAGATGTAAGTCCAGAGAATGTTGTAGGGCTTATGATAGAGACCTCAGAAAACTGGGAATGTATAAGGAGTATGTGTGTGTACATTATGGTAGAGCAGCGTAGGCTAGAAAAACTGCGAAACTATTCCTCGCAGCAGCCAACAACCAGGTAGAGCCACCACAGGGCTAAGCTCGGCCGCTTGCGAAGATTTATACTTTAGGAGTGGTTCCGCAAGGGGTACCACAAACGAGCCGCAGGGGGAGTGCTCTTTAGAGATTTTTAGTGGGTGAGGGTCCCACACTACCGTCACTAGGACGGTGTCTGTCAAGATTCTAATTAAAAAAAAAAAAAAAAAACATACACTCACAACCAATAATACAATCATACATCAATTTGCCACTTGTACTTAGCATATAAGTCAAATATTTATGTATTGCATCAGAACCCATTCCAGCCCGCTTAGACATAAACATCCACAGTCCCAAATTCTGCGACAATAACAAATCAGCCTACTCTGAACAATTGTTAACATTCCCATGAGAGGATCAAAACTGCTAGCACAGCTCAAATTCTCGGCTGATCCGCTCCCATGCGCAATCCACTCAAGAGAGTGCATAAACATAAAAGAGAGCCTTATGTACGCTTAATATAGAAGTAACTAAGACTCAGCCAAGGGTTTGCTAAGCGTTCAGTTCGTAGCTTAGATTCAGATTTAATTCCACCTTCAATTGTAAGACACGAATAGTCTCCGCGTACCGCTTAAGTTCTTTTGTTCTAATAATAATATGTTTTTCATCTTGGTAGCTGGCTCGAGGTGAAAATAAAATAAAATAAAAACAATTTGTTAATATTTCTTTTTCTTTTCCAATATATTTCAGTTACCGAAGAGTATATTATTTTGTGACAACTGGGTGTTCAGTTTCGTGAACGGGAGGTTCACAAGTCGGATGTACACAGCGATCGGAATCCTCTTGTTCCCTAAGCTCGTTCGGGGCGGGGTGGGTTGTTGCTGATCATCGACTCCAGTACATAAAATTTATTTAGGATTCCTCTGAAACTACTCAAATGGAGCTAAACTCCAAAAAAAATTATATCCACCAAGACCAAAAGTACCAAAAAAAAAAAGGGAGGCTTTTACAAAGAGACATCTAGTGAAGAGCGGCGTCTAAGGTGATGTTCGACGCTCGCAGTCTGTACCCTACCCAACCATGATACTCAGCGCGAGGCAGTAAGAGAGTAACCCAAAAACAGAATTGTCTATCTATTCATCATACCATGTCTTCAGGAATTATTAAGGCACTTAGGTATTCATTATATAACTTATACTTTATTTCTTAATTCATAACATATTTCTTCGACATATGGCATTCATTACTATAAGCAAACAATTGTTTTTCAAGAGCTAGGCTATTTATGTTTTCTCAAAGTCTACTTATTTTGTTGTCCACTGGTGTAGCAACAGAAGGTTGATAATATTAATTAATAACAAAATATATTTTATCTTTTCTACCAGTGTACAATTACTAATCGCAGGAATATTTAATTTACTTTTCTTAAGTTTGTGTAGGCTAGTGTAGTTAAGCCGAACATTGAACCAGCGCGACAGCTGATCATGCTTGTGTGAGCTTTCGTTTGCAATATGTATGTATGCAGGTGCAGTGATCTATGTATGTATGCAGGTGCTGTGATATATGTATGTATGCTTGTTTGTTCGCAAACATTGATTATAGTAATAGCAGATATTAGAAATAATTATAAATGAATGTTTTGGTAAGATATGGTAGGCAATGTATTCTTCATATATACAAACATATATCTAACTATATACGTATATATATAAATAATTAT
>JAEIFQ010001013.1:0-39246 GCA_018904025.1 Zaprionus vittiger
TTCGTGTGCATACATACGCATACTTGTGCTTGCTTTCGCGCTGTGCATATCCATATACATACACATATAAATTCATACAGTTGACCACATATCGTTGTGAGCATCTGTACATATCGTTGTCCAGTAAAAATATATGTAAAAGCCTAAAATCGTCGTGGGTGCATATACATATATCAAGGCAAATTAATAACAGTTATTTTTGTGCATTTGCTTTGCACATACTGTTGTGCAGATATACTCGTACATACATACATACGGGTCTTTGCACATAACGGCACGTATAAACAGGGTGTTCCTTTTGTTTCAAGAAGCAGTCTCATCTAGGCGGCATTGCAATGACTAACGTGGACAATCAGAAAGATTTTTACAAGGCGAAAGCAGTATCTGTGAAACGTCAATTGGATGCTTCGAATGCCAATCGTACTGCTGAGAAAATCGCTGGAATGGACGAGTCAGACTTTTCAGTTCGATTGGAGTATCTGGAAACAATGAAAACGGAATTCAATGATGCACAAGTCGCCTTGGAAAAAATGGATCTTTCGGAGTTAACCTCAAGCACGCGGGCTGACTTCAAATTCTACTGCAGTGCGTAATTTTACAAGCGACATGTCAAGCAACGTCGCGGTTCGAGCATCAAGGCTTCCGCAGCTTCAACTGGCCAAATTCAGTGGCTGTTACATGGATTGGCCACACTTTTACGCCATCTTCACCACCGTTATCGAAGACGACTTGGAAATGAGTAAGGTTGAAAATTTCCAACATCTCTTATCTTGCTTAGAGGGAGTCGCATTGGAGACCACACGCTCAATTGAGCCGACTGAAGACAACTATACTACTGCTCTTAAACTACTTTGTAATCAATTCGATAGTAAGTTGTTTCATTTCCAGGCACACGTAAAGGCAATTTTTGGGCTTAATGGTGTGGAGAAGGGCTCGGCTATTGGCTTGCGGACGCTCAGTGACAAAATGAACTCACATTTAATAGCCATGTCAGGTAAATATCGATATCGAGTTAACCGGACGTGATTTTAAACGCTGCGCGAAACTCAACTATTTTCCAACGACGTCGCCGTCAGAAATAGTCGAAGAGTGTGCTAAGTCGCACCCCGTGTTTGCTGTACGATCACAGGTGGAAAAAACGTGAATTCCACACTTTTTTCGGCCAATTATAAAATATAAACAATTGTTGCGGGAGGCCCGGCTGACTTTACAGCTGATAGTGCTACCAACCGATCGCGGAGAACGCGGGGGTGGCCCAGCTGTTAGTGCTGCTAACCGTTCGAACAAACCGAGTTGGCGTTGCCAGACCAACTGTGCTACCAGACTTTGTCCGTTTGGAGTGTATCGTTAAAATTCAAATTTGAATTTAAATTTAAAAAAATTTAAATTTATATCTCGTGCGAAAAGACGCTAACTAATCAAAGAAAAATACATTCAGCGAAAAATAACTCATCAAGAACTAGTGTTATGACTAAGTCAAGTGCATATTTGTTTTAAATTAATAAGTGCCACGCGTAATACGCTCGAAAAATGAGCAGCGATCCAAAGAGCGAGCGTAGAAGCTCTGTAAATTCAAGAAACGCCTGTTTCTCTTACTTTTCAACACGTGATATTGTAGAAGTAAACAAGTCATCAAAGAGCAACCCGGCTCTACTGACCGTCGACAGCAAGAGAGCGAGCTCTTGCTCACCCACTCTGCTCACCCCAACTCCTACATCATGGAGCTACCAAAGCCAAACCCCGCCACCGCCGGCTTCGATGGAAGAAGCCCCAACAACTAGCAGTGCAACAATTACTGAAGTCGCAGCAAAAGCACCATCAACAACTAAACCAACTACCATTATGGCGAATTCGGTGCCAACGGCTGGAGAGCAAAATACAATTGCAACAAAAACAGTAAGCTCCGATAAGCAACAAGCGGCCTCGGTTATACAGACCGGTATGGATCGCTACATCCAGATTAAGCGTAAACTTAGTCCACTAAACACGGTTGGTAATAAACCAAAGATCAACCGTACCAACAAAAGCAACGAACAAACTAGGAGTCTCAATGATAACCGTTTTTCCATCTTAGCAGAGGCGGAGAACAACCAAGCAGAGTTGGGGCAGGAGACCCAAAAGAAACCAAAGCCACCTCCTATTTACTTAAGGGAAAAAAGCTCAAACGCCCTGGTCAACAAAATTGTTGCGCTGGTCGGGGACGATAATTTCCATGTTGTTCCGCTTATTAAAGGGAACATCCACGAAACCAAAGTTCAAACGAAGTCCGAAGAACACTTCCGAGCTGTGTCTAAGTACCTGGAGGAAACAAAAAAGAACTTCTACACCTACCAGCTAAAAAGCAGCAAGGGTCTGCAAGTTGTTTTAAAAGGAATCGAACCTGACGTCGCCCCCTCTGAGATTCAAGAAGCACTTAAAGCCAAGGGCTTCTGTGCCAAAAATGTTAGCAACATTATTAACAGAAACAAAAAGCCGCAACCACTCTTCAAGGTCGAGCTCGAACCAGATAGCAAAGCCTTAAAGAAAAACGAAGTGCACCCGATCTACAAACTGCAGCTCCTACTGCATCGAAGGATCACCGTGGAAGAACCACACAAACGCAACGGCCCTGTACAATGCACAAACTGCCAGGAGTATGGACACACCAAGACATACTGCACACTTAGGGCAGTCTGTGTAGTCTGTGGAGACTTCCACAACTCCGTTAACTGCCCCGCAAACAAAGAAGACCCCTTAAAGAAAAAATGTGGCAACTGTGGAGGAAACCATACGGCAAACTACAGAGGCTGTGCGGTCTACAAGGAGTTGAAGAGTCGCATGCAACGAGCGACAGCTACGCGTCAACAAAATACGCAAAACGCGTATCATAAGCCAAAAAGTACCCCAGACGTATTTTTCGGCAAGGCAGCCAGATCTTCATTCGGTCCGCTAGATACCACTAAGGGCATCTCCTACGCAGAAGCATTACGAACTGACATGGAAAATCCACTCCAGCCACACTCAGAAAACGCTCAGCAGGTCCCAAGGCAGCCGCAAAGCAATTTGGAAACTATGCTGGTCACCATGCAACAAAGTATGATGGAACTCATGTCGTTTATGAAAACAACTATGCAAACCCTTGTTCAGAACCAGAACATGGTGATTCAGTTGCTTGTAGCACAACAGTCCAAATAATAAATGGCTAAACTACGTATCTCCATGTGGAATGCCAACGGCATTTCACGGCATAAACCTGAAATAGCGCAATTCCTAAATTCAAATCACATCGATGCCATGCTGCTGGTTGAAACGCACCTCACTGGGCGATATAACTTCCATATAAGAGGCTACACCTTCTACCGCACAGATCATCCGGATGGAAAAGCCCACGGCGGAACCGGCATCTTAATCAGAGAACGCATCAAACACCACTTTCACGAAAGGTTTGCAACAAACTACTTGCAAGCCACGTCCATAAAAGTGCAGTCAGGAAACGGAAACCTTTGCATTGCCGCTGTCTACTGCCCACCTCGCTTTACTATCTCTGAAGGTCAATTCATGGACTTCTACAACACACTGGGGGATCACTTCATAGCTGCAGGAGACTACAATGCCAAACACACGCACTGGGGATCACGCCTCGTGACTCCCAAGGGAAGACAACTGTATAATGCACTTATCAAAGCGAGCAATAAACTGGACTACGTTTCTCCTGGTAGCCCCACATATTGGCCTGCAGACCCCAGAAAGATCCCAGATCTAATTGACTTCGCGGTGACAAAAAACATCCCACGCGATCTAATAAGCGCCATGGCCCTACCGGATCTCTCATCTGACCACTCGCCCTTGTTGATAACCCTTCATCAACGCCCAGAAATTACGGACCACCCCAATAGGCTGACGTCGCACAACACTAACTGGATGAAATACAGAAAGTATGTGAGTTCCCACATTGAGCTAACTCCTCAACTAAATATAGAAGCGGACATTGACTGCTCTACCGCCGCTCTGGAAGAGGTACTCGTCGCAGCAGCCAGGATCTCAACACCTAAACGGAAGGATGCGGAAATCAAGACGTTCAAAACCAGCCTGCGAATTGAACAGATGGTTCTGGAAAAGAGGCGTCTACGGCGGGCGTGGCAAACCAGCAGATCGCCATGCTCAAAGCAACGTCTTAATGAAGCCACCCGCAAACTAAACCGGGCACTGAAGCAAGAAGCTGAAAATGCCCAACTAAAATATATTGGAAAACTCTCGCCAACTAGTACAAAGCATCCCTTGTGGAGGGCTCACCCAAATCTAAGTTCTCCTATTGAAACCGTCACCCCGATAAGAAATTCATCAGGTCGCTGGGCCCGCAGCGACAAAGACAGAGCCGAAACATTTGCCTTACATCTCAGGGACGTCTTTCAGCCGAATCCCTCATCAAATGCATATGTTCTTCCTCAAATCCACTCCGATTTGGTACCTACGCCAACTTCATTTCGGCCGAATGAAATTACAAATGTCATTAGGGAACTAAAACCAAAAAAGGCACCAGGCGGCGACCTAATAACTACAAAAATGTTAATGGAACTACCGTACTGTGCTGTTGAGGTCATCTGTAAACTCTTCAATGGAATCATAAGCCTAGGTTACTACCCAAGTAAATGGAAAAAATCAATCATTATTATGATACCGAAGCCCGGAAAAGACCACACGATCCCTTCATCCTACAGACCAATAAGTCTATTATCTTGCCTGTCCAAATTATTCGAAAAATGCCTTCTAACGCGCATAATACCATATATGGAAGCTCACAACATTATCCCAGCC
Organism: Zaprionus vittiger; assembly: GCA_018904025.1. Taxonomy (NCBI): domain Eukaryota; kingdom Metazoa; phylum Arthropoda; class Insecta; order Diptera; family Drosophilidae; genus Zaprionus; species Zaprionus vittiger. The sequence continues at coordinate 4,795 of JAEIFQ010001013.1, forward strand.
CATCAGTTTGGCTTCAGAATAAAACACGGTACTATCGAGCAAGTTAACAGAATAACATCAGAGATTCGAACAGCCTTCGAGCGTAGAGAATATTGCAGCGCGATATTCCTCGATGTATCTCAAGCATTTGACCGCGTCTGGCTCGAAGGACTTATGCACAAAATCAAAACACATTTACCTGGGTACACTCATAAACTCCTTGAATCTTACCTCTGCAACAGAGCCTTCGCAGTGAGGTGCAATACAACAATATCAGACAACCACACTATCGAAGCTGGAGTCCCACAAGGCAGCTCACTTGGGCCAACTCTATTCGTCCTCTACACAGCGGATATTCCCACGAGTGATCGACTAACAACATCCACCTTTGCTGACGACACTGCGATCCTTAGCCGCTCCAGATGCCCAGTCGATGCAACAACCCAACTCGCCAACCACCTCATGGTAGTCGAGAAGTGGCTATCTGACTGGCGCATCAAAATAAACGAACAAAAGTGCAAGCACATAACGTTTACTCTTAACAGACAAACTTGCCCTCCGCTCTACCTGAACGGCATGCAGATCCCCCAAGTCAAAGAAGTTACGTATCTCGGCATCCATCTCGACAGACGCCTGACATGGCGTAGGCATATCGAATGCAAGAAACTACACCTAAAACTGAAAGCCAGCAGCCTCCACTGGATCATAAACGCCCGATCGCCCCTGTGTCTGGACTACAAGGTCCTGCTCTACACCTCCACTCTTAAGCCAATCTGGACGTATGGCTCCCAGCTTTGGGGGAACGCGAGCAGAACCAACATAGACATTATACAGCGCGCTCAATCCAAGATCCTGCGAACTATCACTGGGGCACCATGGTATATTCGAAACCAAAACATCCACAGGGACCTCGGCATTCTCGCAGTAAAAGATGAAATAGACATGCAAAAAGCGTCGTACAATAAAAAACTCTCTGCCCACCCAAATCCCCTTGCAAGGGTCTTGATTCGGGCTTCCAACCGAACCCGCCTTCAACGTACCGACCTTCCAACCCAGCCATAACTTGTCAGGGCCATTTCTACTGTTACAGTCTATATGACTGCTAGTAAGGTTATAGTATAAGATTTGATACACTTATTGTTGGTCTCGAAAATGAGAAGATTCAATAAATAACAGCAAAGTAAAAAAAAAAAAAAAAAAAAAATTTAAGAGCCATCAACACGTTAGCAGATCCGGTTCAAATCTTGGATGGATTTTTGTTTCATGTCGTCGCTCAGAAACTTGATCAACGCACGCGTGAGCGATGGGAGGAGTCCATTGGACCCAACGAACTTCCAGCATGGAAAACAATGGCCTCGTTTTTGGAAAAAAGATGGAGAGCTATCGAAAACGTCGAAAATGCTATGGTACGTACCACTAACACCTAGCAATTAGGTGGGAAAATCATCACATAAATCACCGAAAAACTCTCTTATTACTTTCTCTTCGTCCTCAACATCGAACACAAAGGCAACATGCGCATTTTGTGATTCTGGGGAACATTATATTTCAAAATGTACTCGATTTTTGAATCACTCGCCCAATTTCACTTGCCAGAACTCCGTCGCAAGGTGCTGATCCCCACAACAAAATTCGATTTAACCAGTTTTTTCAAATATCAAAACTCGTTCACTTCTTTGCAACGAATCTTCGCCTATGTTCGCAAATTTTGGCTCACTTTATCGAAGAAATGCACTCCAACTACGCTTAATTTGACCGTCGAGGATCTGCGTATGGGCACATATCTCTTTGTTAAAAACATACAAGAAGTCGCCTTTGCCATTGACTATGCGATGCTTTCCTCTAAGAAGTCGCTTCCAGTCAATAGCAATTTGCTTTCTCTCTACCCATTCATCGACGGAAATGGACTCATCAGAGTTGGAGGCAGGCTACATAATTCGCAACTGGATTACGATGCGCGTCATCCTATTTTGCTTCCTAAAGGGCACCCGGTCACAAATGCAATCATCGTGCATTATCATCAAAAGTTGCTGCATGCAGGCCCGAGAAGTCGTCTCGCAACAATAAGGCAGGCATATTGGCCAATTGGAGGAATCAAAACTGTGGCCAGCGTCATCAAAAAGTGCTTGAGATGCTTTCGCCTGAAGCCACGATATGCCGAGCATATTATGGGCATGCTGCCAGCAGATCGCGTTCGTCCAAACCCAGCGCTCCACACAACAGGAATCGATTACTGTGGACCTTTTCTCTACAAGCCTGAAACCAAGAATAAGGCACCTGAAAAGTGCTATACATATCCATTTTTATCTGCTTCAGTACTAAAGCTACTCATCTCGAAGTCGTCAAGGACCAAACGACAGCATCATTTATTGCTGCTCTGAGGCGCTTCAAACCACGCATTATCTGGACAGACAACGGAACAAACTTCGTTGGCGCTAAAAACGAAAAGCTGAACTGAGAGAACTATTCTTAAGCGACAACAGCGCTGTATTGGAAGTTTGTCTAGCTAATGGAATTGATTGGAATTTTATACCGCCTCAATCTCCACATTTTGGTGGATTATGGGAGGCGGCAGTCAAGTCTGCCAAATATCACTTCTTTCGTGCTGCTGGGTCTTCTGTTTTAGCTCTCGACGAACTTCGTACTCTAGTCTATGAAATTTCGGAAATACTTAATTCTCGCCCACTCTATGCAATTTCAGAAAGACCAGACGACTCAAGCTTTCTAACGCCTGCACACTTTCTCATTGGGTCAACGTTCACAGCTATAGATGAGCCTGACATCACCCATTTGAAGGAAGGGCGTCTCAATCGCTGGCAACGCGTATGTCAAATGCGTCAAATTTTCTGGCGCAAATGGAGTACCGAATATCTGACGATTCTTTAGGAGCGCAGCAAATGGAAAACTTCGCGAACGGCCCTCAAGGCTGGCTCCTTAGTGCTGCTCATGGATGAAAATCTTCCAGCACTAAAATGGCGGCTCGGCAAGGTGGAGTCCACGATACCAGGCGATGATGGCGTTCCCAGGGTAGCCATGGTTCAAACCTCGGTTGGCCTGATTAAGCGAGCTGTAACCAAGCTTGCAGTTCTGCCTCTTTCTGACCATAGCGGTTGAAAGTGATCACTTCCAACGGCTTCGCGCCACTGTTTGTTTTGATTACAACTCTGTTATGACTCTGTACATGCGTACAAAAGCTAGTTGCTCTAGTATTGATCACACATTCTTTTACATCTACCGGTCATGTACACACGCGTCTGTAAGCTTGCTCTTAATTCGATTATTAAAAGAGCAACAAGTGAGCAATAAACTAAGATAAACAATTGAACAAGCAAGATCTTTTTGTTGGCAATTAGTGCAAAGGTGGACATTCGGTTTTCCTCTAAACAATCCATGATTGTGAAAAACTTGGCAGCTTTGAGTTTCTCAATCACTTCTTCGATAAGCGGAACCGGAAAACGATCTTTACTGTTCACTGTTCACCATACTGTTCAGTTTCCGATAGTCGACACATACTCTCAAAGATTTATCTCTCTTTTTTACAACCACAACTCTGCTTGCAACGTGTGACGTCGATTTACGAACAATCCCTTGATCGAGCCACATATCCACCTGTTGTGCTACGGCTTTTGCTTCGTCTTCAGACAAACGGTTTTAACGCCTGGCGAAATCGTTTCACAACTCCATCTGGTATAATATCCATTTTTATAGGACATTGCATCTTTACTGCTGGAGACTTGTAACTGCATTCGTTTATTATACCCTTCGACCATTGAAAATGGTCAAAAAAGGGTATACTAACTTTGTGCAAATGTATGTAACAGGCAGAAGGAGGCGTCGGAGACCCCATAAAGTATATATATTCTTGCTCAGGATCACAAGCCTAGTCGATTGAGCCATGTCCGTCTGTCTGTCTGTTTGTCTGTTTGTCTGTCTGTCTGTGTGAACGCACAGATCTCAGCTATTATAAAAGCTAGAGTTACCAATTCAATCGGCCAATAAACACAAAAGTTATTCAAGAAAGTATGAGCATAAAACCAAGTGCTTGTATCAGCTAACAAGGAAGGCGGGCGAGCGCAAAGTGCGAGCGCCATCTGTCAGCAAGCTACAGCGGTGTTTTTCTTTCGTTTTCGCTTTCGCACGTCACCCGCTCACTAGCATTGTTGTTGTCAATTTGTTTGCGCGCTTGAACTCAAACGGCAAGTGAAACGCATACCCTACTTTTGGTCGAGTATAACTCTTTTTCGGTATCACTTGCAACGAATTATTTTTTTTGATAACTAGTGCTTCGACAATTATTCAAGTATATATGTTTTCGTCATTTATTGTATTATACAATAAAAAACATATACTTTCTCGTTTTCGTCCATTAAAATGGAACAAGAAAAGCCAAAAGTGAGTCGGACGTCTATTGACGACCTTAGAAAAAGGCTACGAGTATATGTTAAGAGCATTCGCCGGGTAGAACAGCGTCTAGAAACTGGTACTATACCACTAAACGACTCCGAGCTTGAGTGCAGGCTTCAACTTTTGTCCGAAGCTATTGTCAAGGCAACCAGACTTCAAGAACATATTAAAAGCCTTGATGAAGATGATGAGTTTGGAGCCGAGTTGGAGGAATTGTCAATCACGACTAAAGCCAGAATTATGTCGCTTCTTTCAGCCGTGAAGTACTCGAGCGAATCAAAAGAAAGAGATTAGGCTCCGATGGCACCAACTCGAGCTCGACTCCCTAATTTGGCATTACCTAAATTCAGCGGCAATTACTCTGAGTTCAAGAATTTTATGGGATTATTCGAGACTCTTGTTCATAATGATAAGAGCATTTCGGCTATCGAAAAGTTTAACCATCTGATCTCATGCCTCTCTGGTGATGCCTTGGGAACGATTAAGGCATTCCAAGTCACCGAGAGCAACTATGAAAAGGCTATGGAAAGCCTACGGAGAGTCTACGATAACGAATGCCTTATCTTTACGAACAATATCTCATCATTGTTTAGTCTTCCTAAAATGAATCAGCAATCTGCATCCTCTCTTAGAAGCGTTATCGATACGGTGTCATCTATATATGGTTCGTTGTTATTGATAAGCGATGACACTAAAATATCGAATGCAATGCTGATTCATTTGGTACTAAATAGAGTAGATAATGTGACTAAACAAAAATGGGAAGAGCAGCTAGATTATGACAAATTACATTTGTGGTCCGATTTTGAAAGGGTATTGAACCGTCGATACCAGCATCTAACTGCTGAAGAATCGACAAAGCCAAAATCGGAAAAAGTAGTTGCAAATGGGCAGCATAATCAAAGTTCATTTGCAACTAGCACCAATCAGACCTGCAGTTACTCTAATTTAAATGACCAATTAATAGAAACTTGTAGTCCGTTCGCTCGTCTCTCCGTTATGCAGAGATTTGAGTTTGTAAAGTCCGCATAGTTATGCATAAATTGTTTAAAAAAGGGTCACACTGTTGTAAAATGCAAATGTAAAAAATGTCGGCATACCAATACTTTTACAAACCCTTACGGATAGATATGTTAAATGGTGCAGTCTTTTTTCGAGTTTTTGTCCGTCGGTCAAATAAAGCAAGGTGCGGAGTATCCGATTCTGCAAAAAACCCTTCTTGGCTGGGTTGTAGCTAAAAATATGTTCCAAAGAGTCCAGCTCCCCAAGGTATCTCATCAACACCAAGTTGCCAAGAAGAATTGCTTGTCTAGATAGATAACATGCTGCAGAAGTTTTGGTCACTAGAGGAATTGCCATCTACTAGTAAAATATGATCGCCAGAGCAGTAGCTCTGTGAAGACCACTACTCAGATTTTGCCATCGGGTCGTTTTGAAATTAAACTGTCGTTTAAATCAGACCCAAACGTTTTCGGCAACTCGTTCTAGCTTGCAAAACGGCGTTTCTTGTCGATTGAAAGAAGACTAACGCGTGGCCAGGGCTTGTAACCGGGGACAACGAACCAACAACAGGGTACAACAGTATAAAAGACGTAGTTATTCAGGACCTACTGGACCAGAGTGGAGCCAACGAGAGTCCGTAGGAGCAGGAAGATCCGTAAACTCAGATAGAACACAGCAAAGCACCAATAGGGGATATGTTGAACTTAACAATTTTTCAATAAATGCTTTGGACACTCCCCCGATTATACCACAAAATCAAAATGTAGAGGAGCACTAATCTATATTTTAATTGAATCGCCATTTGGCAGACCGTTAAAATTCTTAATAGACAGTGGATTTTTCATTTATAACCCCGGACTTCGTACCCCTGAGTAAACAACAAAATTTACAGCAGCCAATTCAAGTTAAAAAATTCCTAAACACACATAGTATATACAAAAAAATTACGTACAAACTATTCAAGGAATTCAAGCAAAGTGGCGAAATCACCTTTTTATACCCTTCGACCATTGAAAATGGTCAAAAAAGGGTATACTAACTTTGTGCAAATGTATGTAACAGGCAGAAGGAGGCGTGGCAGACCCCATAAAGTATATATTTTCTTGCTCAGGATCACTAGCCGAGTCGATTGAGCCATGTCTGTCTGTCTGTCTGTCTGTCCGGATGTCCGGATGACCAGATGAACACACATCTCAGCTATTATAAGAGCTAGAGTTACCAAATTTGGCATGAACATTTCTGTGCAGCCGGCGCAGATCAAGTTTATTTCAAATGTTGGATGCCACGCCCACCGCCCCCGCAAATTAATAATTTAATTTTTTAACTTAATTTATAAGCGCTGTATAAAAGATACAACTTTCTGAATTTAACATATAATTAACTGAATGAAATATCTACGTATTCTCGAAATTGTAATCCGATCGGTCAATAAACACGGAAGTTATTTAAGAAAGTATGAGCATAAAACCAAGTGCTTGTGTCAGCTAACAAGGGAGGCGGGCGAGCGCGAAGCGCGAGCGCCATCTGTCGAGAATAATTTTAAAGTATGTGCATATGTATATGTCTACATACATAGGAACATAGGTCGAAGGGTATCCCACTGTCGCGTGCTGCGCGACTTTTGCTTTTCTTACTGGTTCTTATTTAAATTTCACGCATTTTTTGACGGAATCTTCGGAATAGACCTTTTAACGTTCTTAAACGCAAAAATTGATTTCGAAAATCTAATCTTAGTAACCCCCAATACAAAAATCGAGATACTTCAAAGAGAAAAGAGATCAGAATCCCCAAACAAAAATAAGATGCAAGGACAAAAACATTAGTAGAAATACCAGTAACAGAAAGGGAAGGAGAAATATATATAAACTGTAGTAATATGTAGTACGTGTAGTTATAGTTAGTATGTAAGACTCTGTGTAATTGTATGTATCATTTAGTTTGTCGATCATGGCTCAACGCCATTTATTGTAAGTTAAACAGTTGTAGTTCACTAAGCGCCCTCTGGCGAGAAGAAGAGGAGTAGAGAGAGAAGAGAAGCGACGCACTTCACTTTTCCATGAAACGCAGAATTGTACGGACGCGGAAATTAAATTGTGAAATTAAAATAACTGAACGCCTAAAATAAAAACTTGAATTAATTAATAACTAAGAAAGGCTATTCGACTACTTTTTCTACTAAAATTCAGAAGTGGTCGTGAATCTAAGTTTATATTTAGTCAAAGTTTTCTAAAACTATTATGGATGACGTACAACATTTAAGCGGGGATTTGAGTGGCTTAAGTTTACACGATTTAAAGTTGTATTGCGAAAAGCTTAAATTACCAACCAAAGGCAGCAAATCGGCTTTAGTGTTGCAAATTCAAAGTATGCTACCGTCAACAAGTGCAAGTGCACCAAGTCTGCGTGGCGAAGCACCCCTAAGGAGCAAAACTACCGTTTTGCCGGCCAGTGGACCGCCTAACGACGGAATAACGGAACAGGCAGGCGACGAAAACAGCGAGATGGCAATAGCGAGCAATATTGACGACGTCAATACACTTCGTGATGAAATTGAAATTCAACAAGCTGGCAACGATCACCTAATGTGCGAAGCTGGCAACACTGAAGAAATCGCTCACGGTACAAGTTTATTTGTGAACAATACGTTGGATGCTGTTCGTTTTTGCAAATCAAATGCAAATAATAATGTAAAAGCTACGACACAACCTAGCAATGTTGATTTCAACACTGTCAACGATTTATACCTAAATATGACGGAGAAAAAAATATAAATGAGTGGTATATCAGTGACGATATTATGCGCCCGCTTATTTGTGCTCGTGCCAAAGGAAAAGCAAACTATTGGCTGTTGTCACAACCCACACTCTTATCAGGCGACATAGATGATATTTTTTCACAAATGCAAATCAGATTCGGAACGAAAGGCAATCTTGTAGAGCTACGTCAAAGCTTAGAAAAACGTAAATGGCTCAATGACAAAGTGTTTGCAAGCTATTATTAAGACAAACGGATGTTGGCAAACAAGTTAAACATTACCGATGACGAAATGGTGCAGTATATACTGGAGGGTATACCGAATGTTGAACTCAGAATCGAAGGCAAGTTACAACGTTTTGCTACACCAGCTGCAGTTTTGGATGCGTTCCGTGATATTAAGATGCCACGTCCTACTGGGAAAAAAAGTCACTCTGGAGCTGTACCAAAGACTTCGACCCCGGACCAGAGGGTTGTACAATTTTTTTTTTACTGCAATTGTTCGGGACATATAGCTGCATAGTGCTGAAAGCCGAAGCGTCCAGATGGAGCGTGCTATGCGTGCGGCAAGTGGGACATTTGGCTAGAGAATGTTCACTATACAAGAAGACAACACCAAAGGACAATTATGTAAAATACTTTGATATAAGTTTCTGTGATGCAAATAATTGTAAGTCAAATTTTGTTTCAATAGGGTGCCTCTTAGATTCAGGGAGTCCGATAACAATTTTAAGAAGATCTACAATTCCTAAAGAATTACAGTTAAGCCACAATGAATTAATGGGCTCTTGAGCTACAAAATTATGATTACACTCTTGAACATAGGTCAGGAAAAAGAATGCAGCATGTGGATGCATTAAGTAGAAGTAATAGTATAATGATAATAGAAACAAACACGTTTGAAGAAAACTTAATAATATGCCAGGGAAAAGATCCAATTATAAGAAATATAAAGAATAAGTTGTCTGAACAGGAAAGTAAATATTATGAAATGCGCAATGGTGTCGTTTATAGAAAAAAAAATCAGAGATTAATGTTTTATGTGCCAATGTCAATGGAAACCAATGTGTTTTTTAAGTATCATGATGAGATGGCACATGTAGGGGTTGACAAAGTGGTTGACTCGATTACGAAAACTTATTGGATTCCGAACGTACGAAGAAAAGTAACAGATCACATTAACAATTGTCTCAAGTGGATTGCGTTTTCTAATAAGTCGGGTAGAGTAGAGGGGTTTTCACATTCGATTCCAAAAGGCAGTGATCCATTTGAAGTATTACATGTTGACCACTATGGACCCATTAATAGTAAAGATACGATAACGAGACATATATTGGTAGTAATAGATGCGTGTACGAAGTTTAACAAACTATACCCAACCAAAACGACAAGTTCAAAGTAAGCAATTGAAGCTTTAAATAACTATTTTATTGCATATAGTAGGCCCAAAAATTTAATATCTGATCGAGAAAGTTGTTTCACTTCTAACGAATTCGAAGACTTTCTAAAATAAAATAACGTTAATCACATTAAAGTAGTTACAGCGTCTCCACAAGCTAATGGACAAGTAGAAAGAGTAAATAGGGATTTAGGTCCGATGATAGCTAAAATAATAGATACAGAAAATAACGAGGCGTGGCATAAAGTTCTGTACAAAGTGGAAAACACAATGAACAATACAAGAAATAGAAGTACAAATGTAATGTCTAAGCGTAATGCTTTTTGGGGTAAAACAGAAAGGAAACAGTGTCGATAGTCTGAAAGAAAACGTCATAGATTCAAATAATCAAACGATAAGGAACTTAGAAGAAATTATACGAAATGCACAGATAAGCCAAGAAAAGGCTCAAGCATATAATAATACCTATGTAAATGCAAAACGCCAAAAACCTAAAGTCTTTGCGGTAGGCGATTATGTAGTAGTAAAACATTTTAATTCTTTGCAAGGCGCATCTAGTAAACTTATACCAAAATTTAAAAGACCATACGTAGTATCAAAAGTCTTAGACAATGATCGATACTTAATTGAAGACGTGGAAAATTTTCAACAATAACAAATACCGTACTCAGGAATATGGGCTATACATAATCTTAAACAATGGATCAATTCAAAAAGTGTTGCAATGTCTGAAAATGAGCTAAGTGAAGAAAGTGATGAGGACAACGAAGAAAATATCGATAAAACTTAAAAATATTATATAAATAAAGAAAGTAATAATGTAAATTTAAATGATAATATAAGTGTAGAAAAAGATAAATATAAACTTGTAAACAATAGAATTATAAAAAAGTATGGCCAAAGCAATATTGTGACAAGAAGCAAATCAACAAGTATCAGGAGATCCTCAATGTCAGAACGGCCGAGTTGTAGTAATATGTAGTACGTGTAGTTATAGTTAGTATGTAAGACTCTGTGTAATTGTATGTACCATTTAGTTTGTCGATCATGGCTCAACGCCATCAATTGAATTGTGAAATTAAAACCAACCGAACGCCTAAAATAAAAACTTTAATTAATTAATAACTAAAAAAGGCTATCCGACTACTCTATCTACTAAAATATCTAAGTGTTCATACAGACGGACAGACAGACATGGCTCAATCGATTCAGAATATACTAGGGTGAAAACTAACCTAACCTTGGTCGCCAAAATACACTGCTACTGAAACAATTTTATAGTGCCTTGTAGTCCGTTAATATTTAAGCAAACATGCTAAATTTCCGTGCGACACTAACATTAGTTTTATTTGACATCTGATTTTTGTTGACGTGTTTGGCATCATGTTCATGGACAAAAACGATTTTCGTTCTCTTATAAAACATTATTTTTTGAGAAGCAAAACGGCGAGGGAAACGAAAGAAAAGTTAAATAAATATGATGGGACTAATCCTCCGTCAGATTACACCGTCAAATAATGGTTTCAATAGTTTCGTGGTGGCCGCAACTCCACTAACGAACAAGGCCGCATCGGCAGGCCCTCGGATGAGGTCAATTGGAATCAATTGCACAGTGCTTAATTAAAATTAATAAGCCAAAAATAATTGCCTTCGGTTCGTGAGTGGATTAGAACAAATTATTCGCGGCGGTCGCGTTATAACTCTAATTTGTGTTCCTGCAAGTCTTCGAGGGATATCCTGCAATTGCTGCAAGAGAAGAGGAAAGTAGCAGCCGGTCAACTCGTTCCAGAGCCACAGGTATTTGTGCGAAAAATTGAAAGAGTCTTAAATTGGTTTTTTTTTGGCATTTCGCTTTCAATTCTTGGCACATACGTACACTATAATATAGTTGAGCTTATTTGCATGCATATATATACGCCACATATCAAACATATGCGTATATACATACATAGAGACAGGCATCGTAGTTAAATTCTTATATATATTTGAACTGCTATTGGATGCAATTGTTTGTTGTTGTTTATGTTCCACTTTCGCCCCCTCTCACAAACTTTCGTCCATAATTCGATTGCAAATAATAATTTGCTAAGTTCAAGCAATTGTATGTACACATATACATACATACACACCTACGTGTATACCAGCTGCAGCGGCGACTTTTTCGTTTCTTGCTCTCCCATTCGTTCGTCCGCCAGCTGCACTTCTAGCTGCATACATACATACATACGCACATTTACACAGCAAGCTACAGCGGTGATTTTTTTCGTTTTCGCTTTCGCACGTCACCCGCTCACTAGCATTGTTGTTGTCAATTTGTTTGCGCGCTTGAACTCAAACGGCAAGTGAAACGCATACCCTACTTTTGGTCGAGTATAACTCTTTTTCGGTATCACTTGCAACGAATTATTTTTTTTGATAACTAGTGCTTCGACAATTATTCAAGTATATTTGTTTTCGTCATTTATTGTATTATACAATAAAAAACATATACTTTCTCGTTTTCGTCCATTAAAATGGAACAAGAAAAGCCAAAAGTGAGTCGGACGTCTATTGACGACCTTAGAAAAAGGCTACGAGTATATGTTAAGAGCATTCGCCGGGTACAACAGCGTCTAGAAGCTAGTACTATACCACTAAACGTCTCCGAGCTTGAGTGCAGGCTTCAACTTTTGTCCGAAGCTATTGTCAAGGCAACCGGACTTCAAGAACATATTGAAAGCCTTGATGAAGATGATGAGTTTGGAGCCGAGTTGGAGGAATTGTCAATCACGACTAAAGCGAGAATTATGTCGCTTCTTTCAGCCGTGAAGTCATGGAGCGAAACAAAAGAAAGAGATTAGGCTCCGATGGCACCAACTCGAGCTCGACTCCCTAACTTGGCATTACCTAAATTCAGCGGCAATTACTCTGAGTTCAAGAATTTTATGGGATTATTCGAGACTCTTGTTCAAAATGATAAGAGCATTTCGGCTATTGAAAAGGTTAATCATCTGATCTCCTGTCTCTCTGGTGATTTTTTGAAGCCGAGTTGGAGAAATTGTCAATCACGACTAAAGCGACAATTATGTCGCTTCTTTCAGCCGTTAAATCACGGAGCGAATCAAAAGAAAGAGATTAGGCTCCGATGGCACCAACTCGAGCTCGACTCCCTAATTTGGCATTACCTAAATTCAGCGGCAATTACTCTGAGTTCAAGAATTTTATGGGATTATTCGAGACTCTTGTTCATAATGATAAGAGCATTTCGGCTATCGAAAAGTTTAACCATCTGATCTCATGCCTCTCTGGTGATGCCTTGGGAACGATTAAGGCATTCCAAGTCACCGAGAGCAACTATGAAAAGGCTATGGAAAGCCTACGGAGAGTCTACGATAACGAATGCCTTATCTTTACGAACAATATCTCATCATTGTTTAGTCTTCCTAAAATGAATCAGCAATCTGCATCCTCTCTTAGAAGCGTTATCGATACGGTGTCATCTATATATGGTTCGTTGTTATTGATAAGCGATGACACTAAAATATCGAATGCAATGCTGATTCATTTGGTACTAAATAGAGTAGATAATGTGACCAAACAAAAATGGGAAGAGCAGCTAGATTATGACAAATTACATTTGTGGTCCGATTTTGAAAGGGTATTGAACCGTCGATACCAGCATCTAACTGCTGAAGAATCGACAAAGCCAAAATCGGAAAAAGTAGTTCCAAATGGGCAGCATAATCAAAGTTCATTTGCAACTAGCACCAATCAGACCTGCAGTTACTCTAATTTAAATGACCAATTAATAGAAACTTGTAGTCCGTTCGCTCGTCTCTCCGTTATGCAGAGATTTGAGTTTGTAAAGTCCGCATAGTTATGCATAAATTGTTTAAAAAAGGGTCACACTGTTGTAAAATGCAAATGTAAAAAATGTCGGCATACCAATACTTTTACAAACCCTTACGGATAGATATGTTAAATGGTGCAGTCTTTTTTTCGAGTTTTTTGTCCGTCGGTCAAATAAAGCAAGGTGCGGAGTATCCGATTCTGCAAAAAACCCTTCTTGGCTGGGTTGTAGCTAAAAATATGTTCCAAAGAGTCCAGCTCCCCAAGGTATCTCATCAACACCAAGTTGCCAAGAAGAATTGCTTGTCTAGATAGATAACATGCTGCAGAAGTTTTGGTCACTAGAGGAATTGCCATCTACTAGTAAAATATGATCGCCAGAGCAGTAGCTCTGTGAAGACCACTACTCAGATTTTGCCATCGGGTCGTTTTGAAATTAAACTGTCGTTTAAATCAGACCCAAACGTTTTCGGCAACTCGTTCTAGCTTGCAAAACGGCGTTTCTTGTCGATTGAAAGAAGACTAACCCGTGGCCAGGGCTTGTAACCGGGGACAACGAACCAACAATGGAAACTTCAACAACAATACCATGAGAAACCAAGAACAACAAAATAACTATAGAAATTATACCAACAACAGGGTACAACAGTATAAAAGACGTAGTTATTCAGGACCTACTGGACCAGAGCGGAGCCAACGAGAGTCCGTAGGAGCAGGAGAATCCGTAAACTCAGATAGAACACAGCAAAGCACCAATAGGGGATATGTTGAACTTAACAATTTTTCAATAAATGCTTTGGACACTCCCCCGATTATACCACAAAATCAAAATGTAGAGGAGCACTAATCTATATTTTAATTGAATCGCCATTTGGCAGACCGTTAAAATTCTTAATAGACAGTGGATGTTTCATTTATAACCCCGGACTTCGTACCCCTGAGCAAACAACAAAATTTACAGCAGCCAAAACAGCTCTGTGAAGACCACTACAGGAAGACTACTCAGATTTTGCCCTCGGGTCGCTTTGAAGTTAGACTGCCGTTTAAATCAGAGCCAACTGTTTTAGGCAACTCGTTCGAGGTTGCAAAACGGCGTTTCTTGTTGCTGGAAAAAAGACTAACTCGTGACCAAGGCTTGAAGAAAATGTATCTAAAATTTATGGAAGAGTACCTCGCCTTAGGTCATATGTCACCATCTGACATAGATGTTACGTCTACTCCGAACTACGTAATTCCCCATCAGTGCGTTCTAAAACCTGAGAGTACATCAACAAAACTCCATGTGGTGTTTGACGCATCCTGTAAGACGTCCACACACGTGTCTCTCAACGACATTCTGATGGTGGGGCCTACAATTCAAGAAGACTTGTATTCAACACTTCTTCGCTTCAGGTTACATCGTTTCGCTTTGACAGCTGACATGTTAACTGGTGCTGCATGCATAGATGAACTTAAGACAATTAAGTCTGAAGTTACTCAGGTTCTTCAAACAGCAGGTTTTGAATTGAACAAGTGGTTTTCAAACTCACCTGAGGTCACTGCATCTGAGAGCACAGTTAAACCGATAACAAACTCGGATTCAGATTCAGATTCAACTAAGGCTCTAGGTATATCATGGACTCCTAGTGAAGAACCCTTAAAGTTTAAAATTGACACCTCTTTCATGGTTCTCCGAGCGACAGATAGGAACATATTGTCGGTGACATCGAAGCTGTTTGACCCCCTCGGCTTATTAAGTCCAATTGTCATTCGAGGCAAGATCCTATTGCAGGCGCTATGGCTTAATAAGTTGGACTGGGATGAGTCTATTCCACAGCAGTTGGAAACAGCGTGGAATAAATTGAAGGAAACATTGTCGAGAGTGGAAGAAATCTCCATACCTCGATATGTGTTCACTAGTCCGATGTCACCAATACAATTACATGGTTTCGCCGACGCATCTATGAGAGCCTACGGTGCTTGCGTCTATATCCGTAGCAAAACTGCTGAAGGTTACAAGATTTCGTTGTTGACTTCAAAGTCAAAAGTAGCGCCGCTCAAGACGAAAACACTTCCTAGACTTGAGTTATGTGCCGCTCACCTTCTAGCAGATCTTTGCCACAGAATCAAGCCATTATTGAAGATAAATATCGAACGAATCGTCTACTGGTCGGATTCAGAAGTTACTCTTCACTGGATCCGATCTCATCCTTCGTCGTTGGCGAGGTTCGTTTCGAACTGAGTGGCTGAGATTCAGGAGTGGTCCAAAGAAGCTACATGGTGACATGTACCGACAAAACAAAACCCAGCAGATGTAGTATCAAGAGGTTGTGACATTGACGACTTGAAGGAGTCAATCTGGTTTGGTGGACCTTCGTTTTTGAAGAACGAAGATAAAGATGGGCCCGTTAATCCGCACGTAGATCTGTCAAGGGAGATGATGGAGCTGGAGAAAAGAAAAACAGCGGTTGGACTGGCCGCTGGCGTAGTTAAATCGGATCTAGTGGACGTCATCGAGGGATTTTCATCACACCTCAAACTGCTAAGGGTATTTTTTTATATGTATGTTCCGCTTCATAGCTAAATGCAAAAATAGGAATGCCCAATTTGAAAAGATTCCGTCACCAACGGAATATAAAGAAGCCTTTTTAAAAATTATCGAAGTTGTTCAATGTCACGAATTTGATGATGACATTAAAAGAGTTCGCAAGGGATCCAAGCTTGGCCCTTGTCTTCAGCGATTAAATCCATTTATTCACGAAGACAAGTTAACTTGGTGTAAGTTGTCGTTGTTGAGAGTTGGGGGCGACTAGCAAATGCTCCTATATCGTATGATGCCAAGTTTCCATTGTTGTTGACTAAACGCTCTCAATTCGTACAGAGCTATGTCCGACATTTGCATCAAACCAATTTTCATGTTGGCCCACGAGCACTTGCGAGTATCCTTCGGGAGCGTATTTGGATTGTTAACGCTCAGGAGGTCTGCAGTCAGACAGTTCGCGAACCGCGAAATCTGACTCAAATAATGGGGAATTTACCTGTAGACCGACTCCGTGCTCTCCGCCCCTTTGACATTTGTGGCGTTGATTTTTGTGGTCCAGTGTACACGACACTTAAAACCCGTGGTAGGCCCCCTTATAAGTCCTACATAGCGCTGTTCGTGTGTTTTGCGTCCAAGACAGTTCATTTAGAAGTTGTTTCCGATCTTTTCACTGACTCTTTTTTGTTCTGTTTTCAAAGGTTTGTTGGTCGCCGAGGATGTCCGAAGATCGTGCACTGCGACAACGCGACGAACTTCGTCGGAGCGAGTCGCCACTTCGACGATCTGCGACGGAAGATCAAGGAGCAACAGGACGCAATTCGCGAATTCGCATCAAGAAGCGGATGCGAATTTGCGTTCACACCGCCTCGAGCACCACACATGAGGGGCTCTGGGAGACAGGTGTCAAAACTGCAAAGCACCTACTCCTACGAGCGGTGGGCAGCGCGCAGCTAACAGCGGAGGAGCTGCAAACAGTCCTCGTCGGCGTCGAGGCGGTGCTGAACTCGAGGCCACCAGGACCAATCAGCCAGGACCCCAGCGTCGATGGTCCCGCGAATATGTCCTGGGGCTTCAAATCCGGGGCAAGTGGCAGCCCCAACGTCAAAGAGGGCACACACGTCGGCCCAGAAGACAACCTTCCTCCGCAACAGTGGCTCCCCGGCAGGATCGTGGCAACTCACGCAGGGCAGGACGGCATGGTCAGGGTCGTCGATCTTAGGACCAGCGAAGGGCGAGTTTACAGACGGGCCATTCATAAACTGGCTCCAACGGGGCCGGTGTTAAATTAAGTTAGTTTATTAAAAAGAAAATATATGAAGTTTAGTGTAAATTAGCTTAGGGCGGAGCGGGAGCGCAATAAAATTCTCTCTTTTCTTGTTTTGAATTCGCCCCGTTTCGCCGCCGTAGTTAAGCTAGGCTAAGCAATGGAGTAATCGCAAATTATACTTTGAAACGAACGCACGTCTTTTTTTCTTGTTTTCGCCAAATTACAGCCACCCAAAGTTTTCGGTTAAAAATTCAATTAGATAAACTCATCTAAATTTTTAGTAAAGATAAAGTAAATAAAATGCAATTTCTAGAAATGACAGATAATGTAAAAGAAATGCGAAGTGAAAACGTTGAAGCAGAAAGTTTCGAAACGCAAATATTGCTGATCGATGCACACTGTGAAAATAAAAAAGACTGTAAGGTGGGAGAAGAGATAAATAATGTGAACACAAAGAGATTAGAGAATCTGTTTGAGAATTATTATGTTAAACCTATTAGTCCAGTTGAACCCAAAATTAAAAGGTATATGAAAATTATTGTTGATAGCGAAAAACCATTTCGATGTCCCCCTCGACGACTATCGTACGTTGAAAAAGCAGAGGTACAAAGGATACTAGATGAGAATATGGCTAAGGGATATATACGTCCAAGTGAGACAGAATATGTTTCACCGATAGTACTTGTTAAAAAGAAGACAGGTGTGGAAGGCAAATTGGTTCACACGACGTTGCAGAACTTCCTCTTTATTCGACACGTTAACACAGAATGCTTCTCTCCGTCTTAAAGTTAGTTTTACAGTCGTTTAACATAGGCTTAACATAGTTCTCGTGTTATATGAGTATCGATATACATAGGCTTAACATAGTCATATATAAGTATCGATATATCAGTGTAACCCTCTACCAGCCTACTACACAGGGAAATTAAGGATGTGTGTAGATTACCGCCGTTTAAATAAAGTAAAGTCAAAAGATAGTTACCCCATACCACTGATAGATGATTTGTTAGATATGTTAGTAAATAAAAAGTTATTTTCAAAGTTAGATTTAAAAAGTGGCTTTAACCATCTTTTTATGGATAGTGATTCTACAAAGTATACATCATTTAAGTTATGAACTCTCTCAAAGTATCTTCCCCACTCCCCTACTGACCGCCGCTCTTACACGCGCTCCCCCTGCTGGATGCAAACGCCGCATTCAGCACTGGAGCCGGAGCTCTGGAGAGAACCAGCACCGACGCTAGAAGGCATTTATGGAGATCTGGCAGCCCTTGAATTTGCCAATCACATTTACTTAAATCTTAATTTGCTAGATATTAATCTGTAATCGATATCCTGGGAATCTTCGCTAGTTTTTTCTTTCCATCGCCTACTGTCATCCACTTTCTTCCATTTCCATCGCCTACTGTCAGCCACATTGGACGTGCAGCTCTCAAAATCACAACCATAATCCGAATAAGTCTCTAATCTGGTTAACCATCAATTGTTAAAATTAATTAGAAAGTCAATGAAAACGGTTCTTTAACACAACCCTTGACTTCATTTGGGGAACCTATCTGTTAGATATTATTATTGTTATAAACATATATTTAAACATAATTGAACATCGTTTCATCGATGTTACCAATCATCGATAAACGAGCAGATACAGAACTAGATCATAAGAACGATTTCCCCTTATGAACGAAAAAAAAAAAATTAAAGCGAATTAAGATCAGTCATGAATAAACAAGCGTGCAAGACATTACATATTGGCGACGAGAAAAATTAAATATATTGACTCAAAATAATAAAAGCGTATATATGCTAGACAAAAGTAAAAACATTAAAATAAAAACGTAACGTGTGATAATATCAACACAAAATTGTTCATGTAATTACACAAAAACAAAATTAAAACCAGTAAGAAGAGCAACAGTCGCGCTGCACGCGACAGTGGGATACCCTTCGACCTATGTTCCGGTTTAATTGTTAAATTCATTTAATTTGTTCAATTCATACACATATACAAATGCGCATGCTTTTGAAATTATTCTCGACAGATGGCGCTCGCCCGCCCTCCCTTGTTAGCTGATACAAGCACTTGGTTTTATGCACATACTTTCTTAAATAACTTCTGTGTTTATTGACCGATCGGATTGAAATTTCGAGAATACGTAGATATTTCATTGCAGTTTATGTTATATGTTAAAGTTTGTATCTTGTATACAGCGCTTACAAATTAAGTTCTAAAATTAAATTATATAATTTGCGGGGGCGGTGGGCGTGGCATCCAACATTTGAAATAAACTTGATCTGCGCCGGCTACACAGGAGTCTTCCTGCCAAATTTGGTAACTCTAGCTTTTATAATAGCTGAGATCTGTGCTGTGTTCACACAGACAGACAGACAGACAGACAGACAGACAGACAGACAGACAGACGGACATGGCTCAATCGACTCGGCTAGTGATCCTGAGCAAGAATATACATATACTTTATGGGGTCTCCCAAGCCTCCTTCTTTCTGTTACATACATTTGCACAAAGTTAGTATACCCTTTTTTGACCATTTTTTCTATAATATCAACACAAAATTGTACATATAATTACACAAAAACAAAATTAAAATGACAAATCAAAGTGACGCTTCAACAACAGCTAACGTAACAACACTGTTACAAACTGCTGCTCTGCCTGAATTTTTACATCGTACTGAACCGTGGTGCATATGGAAAGAAAAGCTGGATATACACTTGTGCGAAATAAACTGTACTGAGGAAAACACAAAAAAAGCTATTTTGTTAAAGACCATTGGAGGGGAACCATATCGCTTGTTGCATAGCCTTTGCAGTCCAGAGTCTCCTGTGTCAAAAACATTTAAAGAGCTATGTATTATGCTACAAACGCATTTTACACCACCGACAATTGTTTTCTATGAACGAAAGAAATTTTACACCGCAGTCAAAACAGACAGTGAGAGTGTAATGCAGTGGTTTGCAAAAATTAAAGAATTGGCCATTAACTGCAAGTTTGGTGAAAATCTAAATGCATTCGTGCTAGATCGCTTTGTAACGGGGTTGCCAGATAAAATTTTTGATAAACTATGTGAAGAGAACGAAACACTTAGTCTGGACAACGCAATAAGAAAAGCCGTTATAATTGAGACGAAAATGTTGACAAAGAGCAACGAGACAAGTAGCGTGAACGCAGTGAAGGAAGAACAGAACAAGAGCTACAAGAGGTACAGTCACGACAAAAGTAAGAAGTACAATCGAAACAACGAAGACAACAAAGCTAAAGGCAACGGTAACCTATCAAAAAATGAGAAAAGGGAATGTTCACATTGTGGATGGCGCAATCACACATCGCAGGCTTGTAAATACAAAAACAGCAAATGCCATAATTGTGGAAAAGAAGGTCATCTAGCGAGCGTATGCAGAAGTAATAAGGGTATCAATAACATTAATTTAAATAAAGATTTATGTGATTCTATTATTGATAATAATTCTGTTTACAGCATAGAAACATCTCATAACATAAATGTATTTACATTACCAGTAAACATTGATGGTAATGATTACCATATTATTTGTGACACCGGATCTCCATGCACTTTGTTTCCTCAAAATCACATCAACAAACAGCAACTAAGCAAAATAAAGCCTTGTAACACAAAATATACAAGCTACACAGGCGAGAAAATACCAGTCATGGGTGAGTTAATTGCAAATGTTAGATACAATGGGACAAGTAAAATGTTAAAAATAATTGTAACCAAAACTAAAAGTCAACCATTGTTAGGAAGAGATTTTTTAAGACAGTTTAATTTTACAATTCAACAAATTAATAACATACAAGTAAATACTGGTGATATTTGTGAAGAAATTAAAAATGAATTTAGAGATTTATTCAATGGAGAATTAGGAACGTTCAATTTGTGTAAAGTAACACTACCTATTGATAAAAATGCAAAGCCTGTATTTTTCAAGCTAGTACCATTCCATTGACATGGAATCCCAAAGTTGAAACAGAGCTTAGAGAATTAATTCGTAAAGGTATTTTAGAACCCGTTGATCATTCGGATTGGGGCACTCCTTTTGTTCCAATATTAAAAGCCGATGGCAACTTGAGAATTTGTGGAGACTATAGAGTAACTGTTAACAAGTGGTTAGTTGATTACAAATATCCTTTACCACGAATTGAAGAAATATTCGCAGCTGTAAGTGGTGGTGAATTATTCACAAAATTAGATCTTTCAAACGCTTATAATCAACTTGTGTTAGATGAGAGTTCTCAACATTTGTGTACTTGGAGCACACATATCGGAACTTTAAAAATGAAAAGACTGCCATTTGGAGTTAAACCAGCAGCCGCTATTTTTCAGAAATCGATTGAAGGAATCTTTCATGGGATACCAAATGTTGTAGTTTATCAAGATGATATAACAGTTACAGGCAAAAATGTCAAAGAGCATGTTAATACTTTAAAATGCGTATTAAACAAACTTCAAGCAGTTGGTCTCAAGCTCAATATTAATAAATGTAAATTCTTACAAGAAAAAGTATCATATTTGGGATTTACAATTGACAAATATGGTTTACACAAAAATTCAAATCGATATCAGAGTATTATTAATTGTCCAATTCCCAATAATATTACTCATGTCAGAGCATTTATAGGGATGACAAACCACTATTCAAAGTTTATATCAAACTTTACAATGAAAATAAATCCGCTATATGAATTGCTGAAGAAAAATGTAAAATTTAATTGGTCAGAAAAATGTCAAGAATCATTTGAACAAATAAAGAAAGAAATTGTTTCAGATCAGGTACTAATCCATTTTGATAGTTCACTACCGATCATATTATCAACGGATGCAAGTAACACTGCAATCGCAGGTATATTATCTCATCGATTGCATGACAATACAATTAGACCTATATCATTCGTTTCTAGAGCATTGACAAAAGCTGAACAGAATTACAGTACGTTAGAAAAGGAAGCTCTAGCAATTAAGTTTTGTGTAGTCAAATTAAAACAATACTTATTAGGACAACATTTTATTTTAAAAACCGATCATAAACCTTTGAAATTTATATTTGGTGAAGGCAAAGGATTACCTCAAATGGCATCAGCCAGAGTTCAAAGGTGGGCATTTTTGTTATCAGGATTCAATTATACTATTGAATATATAAAGGGAAAAGTCAATGAAGCTGACGAACTATCCAGAATTCCACAGTATGAATCAAAAGAAGAAGTAGTCGAAAATAATTTCGTAAACTATACTGAACAGCACAATTACTTGAATTTAACTTTTAAAGAAATTGCAAAAGAAACCAGACGAGATCATGTTTGTTCAAAGGTCATGCAAGCTATAAAAGAAGGAAAAATTAATGAATTAATAGGGAAGGAATATGAATCATATAAAAACAAATCATGTGAATTGTCAGTTGAATACGATTGCATTCTTTGGGGATATAGAACTGTCGTTCCAAAGAAACTTCAACAATCAGTTTTGAATGAATTACACAGATCGCATATGGGCATAGTCAAGACAAAAGGCTTAGCAAGATCGTACATATGGTGGCCCAACATAGATCAGGATATAGAAAAAATGGTCAAAAATTGTATTCACTGCCAAGAAATTAGCTCAAGCCCTGAAAAATGTCCATTAATGCCATGGGAACCAACACAATCCGCTTGGAGCAGAATACATATAGATTTTGCTGGACCGATCAACAATTATTATCTGTTAGTTGTTATAGATTCATTTACAAAATGGGTAGAAGTCATTAAGACAAAAGAAATAACTTCTGCATTTACGATCAAAGCACTAAGGGAAATATTTTGGAGATACGGACTAGTAGACACACTTGTCAGCGACAATGGTAGACAATTTACTTCAGAAGAATTTAGAAATTTTGTAAACAAAAATGGTATTTATCACATACTAACTGCACCGGGACATCCCGCATCAAATGGTCAAGCAGAAAATTTTGTTAAGACTTTAAAGAAATCATTAATAGCATCATTAAGTTGTAATAGATCGCAATGTTTTGATACAGCACTATACCAATTGCTTTTTGATTATAGAAATTCTAAACACTGTACTACAGGAGAGAGTCCATCTAAACTTTTCTTTGGAAGATCATTGAAATCAAGATTTAGTTTGCTCAAACCACCTTTAGTTCGAAATAAAATCATTCAAAGTCAAAATAAAAATATTGAAAATTACAAGGGTAACAGGAAAGTAAATTTTGAAGCAAATGAACCTGTATTTATTCGTGATTATAGAGATCCAAATAAAGCAAAATGGACAGAAGCAAAGATTAAACATAAACTTGGTCCTAGATCTTACATATGTATTAACAATCACAATAACAAAGAAATAAAAAGACATTGTAATCAAATGCGTAAAAAATCATTTGTTGATAATCAAAATTTTGAAAAACTTGGTGATGGAGATATGGCTAACAATAATGAAAATATTACAAACAATAATGAGAATATAGCTAAAGATAATGAAAATATTACAAACACTAAGGAAGAGTTAGCAAACGACAATGAAAATATTGTAAATGAAAATGAAAATTTAGTAAATAATAATGAAAATGTATCCAATGAACATTGTAGAGAAAACAAAATGAAATTAAGACCACGTAAAGATGGTAAAGTAGAAAAAAAACATTGTACTTAAATGAAATGCATAAATATAAGAATAAAATAAGCACACCAACGGTCATCCAAAATGAAATATAGATAATTGTAATAAAAGCTTAAGTGATGGCGTGTTGGATATTATTATTGTTATAAACATATATTTAAACATAATTGAACATCGTTTCATCGATGTTACCAATCATCGATAAACGAGCAGATACAGAACTAGATCATAAGAACGATTCACATGTATGAACGTAAGAATAATATGTAAAGCGAATTAAGATCAGTCATGAATAAACAAGCGTGCAAGACACTACACTTAACATCTGTAGAACGATGGCTTGCCGACTGGAGAATTTCAATAAATGTACAAAAATGTAAGCAGGTTACCTTTACCTTAAACAAACAAACATGCCCACCACTGGTCCTGAATAACATATGCATTCCACAAGCCGACGAGGTAACATATCTGGGTGTTCATCTGGACAGGCGGCTCACTTGGCGCAAACATATAGAAGCCAAGACGATACATCTAAAACTTAAAGCAAGGAGCCTCCACTGGCTCATAAATGCTCGCTCTCCACTTAGTCTGGAGTTCAAAGCTCTTCGATACAGCTCCGTCTTAAAACCTATCTGGACTTATGGCTCCGAGCTGTGGGGCAACGCATCCAGAAGTAGCATAGAAATTATTCAGCGAGCACAGTTAAGAATTCTGAGAACTATCACTGGACCGCCGTGGTACCTTCGGAACGAAGACATGCACAGAGACCTAAAAATCAAGTAATCGAAGTAATAACTGAGAAGAAAATGAAATACCAAGAAAAGCTGACCACCCATTCAAATCCCCTCGCAAGAAAACTAATCCGAGTATGCAGTCAAAGCCGGCTGCACCGCAACGACCTCCCAGCCCAGCAATAAACTTATTAGGGCATTAATCACAAACACTATCACTAAGTGAAAGTTAACTAAGCTAGATTAAGATTTAAATACTTGTTGTTAGTCTCTTAAAACAAAGGGAAGATTCAATAAATAATACAAAGCAAAAAAAAAAAAAAAAATTGCAGACAAGTGTTGTGAGTAGACTGATAATTCCGATGACGGCGCAATATAGAAGCAGGTTATATACATGAAAAAACCGGGAAAGTGTAGTTTTACACAAATTAGTTCAATGTTAAATTGATACTCCGGTTGTAAAAGGTCCGACTCAATGTTGGAGTCTACTGCAATCAGTACTCCACCACCCCGTCGGTCAGGCCGATCAAGCCTGTTTGTTGTATACCTATCTGGAAAGACTTCAGAGCTTAGAATCTCTGGTTTTATCAAGGTGTCGGTAAAAGCAATAATTTGAGAAGAAAAGGCAAGACTATTTAGACAAATGCTAGAGATTTTACTACAGAGACCTCTAACGTTTTGATAGGATAGAATTAGAGAAGAAAGTTTTTTTTGTAGGACATCTAATATTCTCGGAGGCATGAAGAAATGAAAAGTTCCGTTTTTTGAAGACTTTGTAACGGCCAACGTGGGAAAATTTACGGCAGTTCGGCTTTTTTGTTTAGGAGTAAACTCCTTAACAATAAGGTCAGGCGGCCAAAATGAAGTAGCGCAAACGTCTTTAAACTGTTCTGCTGAAAGAAGAAATGTCGCGCTTAAATTTGAAATTGATTTTTTCAACTGTAAAGTTATTTAAAGGCAGCCTTGCGAGGATGTACGATTGTACATCTTCTATGGTAGTGTCCGGCGCCAAACGAGAGATAAACATAAATTTTTTGGGTTTAATCGCAATCAGAGGTTTTATACTCTGTGCCTTAGTAGCAGGCATTATTGCGGGAACATTTCACTTTATATTGCTTTCATTGCTCGTAATAGGAGTAGGCACAAGAGGAGGAGCAAGAGGTTTGGGTGCGGTAACTTTGCTGCTAGTTTTTTTTTTTGTGCAGTTAGAAGAGTAAGATGGTATGGGGGAGAGTAGGCTTAGAAGATCGGGAGAAGAATGCTGAGAAGAAGGTAGGTTGGTGAGAATTCGTAGAGACCGAATCCAAAGGAACACTCAAAGGAGCCGGTGGTTTACTAGGAACCGTAAAGGCGTTAAATTTGGCCTCCATCTTATAAAACCCAAGTTTGGTTTATTATGAATTTTCCGTAAATCAGATTCAGCCACACGACACGTTTCACACGACCATTTAAGACCAGTATTGGCGTGGACGGCGTCCCTAGCCCGCACAGTTAGGCCACAGCATTTTAAGTGACAAAAATTATCACAGAGCCAGCAACCAATGTAATCTACCTTAGGATCAGAAGAACAGAAGTAAAATGCTGCGGAGCACGACACCATGATTGTGAGAATTAATATGCCTTTAAAATGTAGGAGACAACGAAGAGCAAATAGAAAACAGAGTAACGAAATAAATTTCTTGAGAGAGCAAGAAACAGTTAAAGCGCCGAAACAGACAAGCAAGCAAGTACGACAATAAAACTGCAAAACAAGCGAGCACAACGAAGTAAACTAAACAACAACAGCTGTGACGTTTACAACAACAGCACTATACAACTTACTCAGAGAGAAATATAATTTCGTGACCGGGAGAGCGTGGGAATGTTAATCAAAACAGAAACAAAAACTTGACGCCAAAGACGCGCAAGTAAAAAAATTAAGAATACTAGTTTCAGAATTGACTACTAAAAGTATAAGTGTGTTAGTTCTACCGTTGTACTTACAAGGTTACCACTAATAATTACACCACTTAGTCAAATAAAATCGAAAGAATTATAAAAACACAGGGAGCAAAGGCTAAACACGTCTGACCACCAAGATAGCTACTGTGTTATTACCGACGACACAGCTATCTTAAGCCGTTCAAGGATCCCAATCAGAGCTTCAGCACAGCTGGCACTGCCTCTCATAGACATTGAAAAGTGGCTCTCTGACTGGCGAGAGTAAACGAGCAAAAATGCAAGCACTTGACGTTTATGCTAAACAGACAAGATTGCCCACCACTTTTGCTGAACAACATACCACTCCCGAGAGCAGATGAAGTAACGTACCCAGGAGTACACCTTGACAGAAGACTCAAATGGCGCAGGCACATGGAAGCCAAAAAAATTCAACTTAAACTTAAAGCCAACAACTTATACAGGCTCATCAACGCTGGCTCTCTCCTCAGCCTAGACCATAAGGTCTTACACCGTATAGAAACCTATCTGGACCTATGGCTCTCAGCTATGGGGTAATGCAAGCAAAACCAATATTGACATCATACAGCGAGCACAATCAAAGATTCTGAGAACCATCACTGGGGCACCGTTGTACGTTCGGAATGAAAACATCCAAAGTGACTTAAAAATTCCACCAGTCATCAATGCAAGCTTTTTTCGCACCCTAACCACCTAGCGAGAGGTCTAACACAGCTCAGCAGCCGAGCGAAGAAATTTTTAGGGTCATATAATCGAGGAACATTTGGAAAAATAGAATAACTGTTCAAAAATTTTTTATTGTTAAGAATTTTAAACTTATTGTTAGCTTTTATACAAGATAGTAGCTAGCCCAAATATTAAAAATAAGCCAACTGAAATAATAAAACTTTATTATCCAAGTCACTGCTCACGCACTTGTTTCTGGATTCTCCAATTACCCCTATTTTTATGGGAACCTCTCTCTTCACGAGAGAACAGATGTTCACAAAGCAACTCGGCAAAGTGGTACAACGCGCGTGCAAGCTTAAACTTATTGTTAGTATAAGAACAAGAAAAACTATTTGTCGCAGTCTGGTTAGACCTGAATGTCTGCCAGATCTGACATCTGATCACTCGGCAGTTTTAATTCACCTCCGCCGGTACGTAGAAAACGTAAAACCACCCGACAAACTGGCTCAGGTATAAAAAAAAAATATATAAGTTCACACATTGAGTTAAGCCCAAAACTCAACACTGAGCTGCACAGGTACACTGGAATTCATTCTCAAGAAGATTCAATAAATAAAAGTAAGTAAATTTACGTAGCACATCTTAGTTCCGACTTAATGGAGGGTCATGATCGGACTAAGAAGGATAAAATAAATGTTATCACATATTCTATATCTTTTGGGGGATATTTTAAGGTTTTTCAGTTTTGTGAGGTTATGTCGAAGTCCAGACGTGATGGCGATATTCTGACCTCGGATTCGGATTCAGCGATAATAAATACATATATCTGCATATGCAGCTTACGCAGATCATGAAACTATTTTTTTTTTTGTGGGCCTGTGTAATTTATTATCCTACTGGCTGCGCTACTTACGTAATTAACAAATTGAGCTGAAAATATGATCCGTCAACGAGACTAATATCAACGCTGTAACAATATTGAATAAAATAATGAGAAGAACGATTTCAATGTGCGTCTTTATTTTATAAATGCGCAAGATTGTATGTGCGGCGGGTTGTTAAGTTCTTGTCAGCATAATATGATAGGCTATGCTACTATATATAGTGACATATTCATTCTCCATATGAAAAACTTAAACCGATCTTTTGAAAAGCTTCACTCTTCAGAAGCCTCAGTTCATTCTCCATATGAAAAACTTAAACCGATCTTTTGAAAAGCTTCACTCTTCAAAAGCCTTACAATAGAAGTTCTCTCAAGACACCAACCCTCAAACGATAAGAAGCTTAAGTTACTGATAAACAAAGATGTAAAGCTCTGTAGAACTTTAAGGTTTCCTGGTCCATAATAATAATTCTGTCAGTTAGTTTATGAGTGACTCTGGTGTATTAAACAACAAATAAATCTATCAAATAAAAATTATAAATAAAAATTATATTTTTATACCCTTCGACCATTGAAAATGGTCAACCTCAAGAATCCATTGAATTCCGACCATGTGAATTAGCAAAGGTTATCAAAGAGCAACTGAAGCCAAAAAAATCGCCTGGCTTCGACTTAACTTAATAATGGAACCATCGAACAGGTCATCGAGAATATTGCACAGCCATTTTTCTAGACGTCGCGCAGGAATTTGGCAGAGTGTGGCTGGATGGACTTTTGTTTAAAATAATCAAGCTGTTGCCCCAAAGCGCACATAAGCTACTGAGGTCGTACCTATACAATAGTGTTTGCAATAAGATGCAATACAAGCACCTCACGTGATTGCGCAATCGAAGCTGGAGTGCCACAAGGCAGTGTTCTGCATCCAATCCAATACACCCTGTATGCGGCGGATTTCCCCACAGACTAAAATTTAACAACCTCTACGTTCGCTGATGATACCGCAATACTCAGTCGCTCCAAATGCCCAACAAAAGCCACGGCACTCCTATCCCGACACTTAATGTTGGATATTATTATTGTTATAAACATATATTTAAACATAATTGAACAAACGAGCAGATACAAAACTAGATCATAAGAACGATTCACATGTATGAACGTAAGAATAACATGTAAAGCGAATTAAGATCAGTCATGAATAAACAAGCGTGCAAGACACTTAATGAGAACCGAAAAAATTACGAATCCTTTTAGGAGAACAGGCAGAATAGAACAACTAGATGAGAAACATTATAACGAAAACAATAGAGGACAAAATGTGACACACTATAAAAGTAAATTTAAAAAGAAAAAAAATTGGGATATTAAGTTGGATATTATTATTGTTATAAACATATATTTAAACATAATTGAACATCGTTTCATCGATGTTACCAATCATCGATAAACGAGCAGGTACAGAACTAGATCATAAGAACGATTCATATGTATGAACGTAAGAATAATATGTAAAGCGAATTAAGATCAGTCATGAATAAACAAGCGTGCAAGACACTACATATTGGCGACGAGAAAAATTAAACATATTGACTCAAAATAATAAAAGCGTATATATGCTAGACAAAAGTAAAAACATTAAAATAAAAACGTAACGTGTGATAATATCAACACAAAATTGTACATATAATTACACAAAAACAAAATTAAAATGACAAATCAAAGTGACGCTTCAACAACAGCTAACGTGACAACACTGTTACAAACTGCTGCTCTGCCTGAATTTTTACATCGTACTGAACCGTGGTGCATATGGAGAGAAAAGCTGGATATACACTTGTGCGAAATAAACTGTACTGAGGAAAACACAAAAAAAGCTATTTTGCTAAAGACCATTGCAGGGGAACCATATCGCTTGTTGCATAGCCTTTGCAGTCCAGAGTCTCCTTTGTCAAAAACATTTAAAGAGCTATGTATTATGCTAGAAACGCATTTTACACCACCGACAATTGTTTTCTATGAACGAAAGAAATTTTACACCGCAGTCAAAGCAGACAGTGAGAGTGTAATGCAGTGGTTTGCAAAAATTAAAGAATTGGCCATTAACTGCAAGTTTGGTGAAAATCTAAATGCATTCGTGCTAGATCGCTTTGTAACGGGGTTGCCAGATACAATTTTTGATAAACTATGTGAAGAGAACGAAACACTTAGTCTGGACAACGCAATAAGAAAAGCCGTTATAATTGAGACGAAAATGTTGACAAAGAACAACGAGACAAGTAGCGTGAACGCAGTGAAGGAAGAACAGAACAAGAGCTACAAGAGGTATAGTCACGACTAAAGTAAGAAGTACAATCGAAACAACGAAGAGAACAAAGCTAAAGGCAACGGTAACCTATCAAAAAATGCGAAAAGGGAATGTTCACATTGTGGATGGCGCAATCACACATCGCAGGCTTGTAAATACAAAAACAGCAAATGCCATAATTGTGGAAAAGAAGGTCATCTAGCGAGCGTAAGCAAAATAAAGCCTTGTAACACAAAATATACAAGCTACACAGGCGAGAAAATACCAGTCATGGGTGAGTTAATTGCAAATGTTAGATACATAGGGACAAGTAAAATGTTAAAAATAATTGTAACCAAAACTAAAAGTCAACCATTGTTAGGAAGAGATTTTTTAAGACAGTTTAATTTTACAATTCAACAAATTAATAACATACAAGTAAATACTTTTGATATTTGTGAAGAAATTAAAAATGAATTTAGAGATTTATTCAATGGAGAATTAGGAACGTTCAATTTGTATAAGTAACACTACCTATTGATAAAAATGCAAAGCCTGTATTTTTCAAGCCACGTACCATTCCATTGACATGGAAGCCCAAAGTTGAAACAGCTTAGAGAATTAATTCGTAAAGGTATTTTAGAACCCGTTGATTATTCGGATTGGGGCACTCCTCTTGTTCCAATATTAAAAGCCGATGGCAACTTGAGAATTTGTGGAGACTATAGAGTAACTATTAACAAGTGGTTAGTTGATTACAAATATCCTTTACCACGAATTGAATAAATATTCGCAGCTTATAATCAACTTGTATTAGATGAGAGTTCTCAACATTTGTGTACTTGGAGCACACATATAGGAACTTTAAAAATGAAAAGACTGCTGTTTACGTCGAAACGTAGCCGCCGAGAAGTAGGCAGCATTTCGGCGTAAACAGTGCGAGAAGTCACCAAGGGCTCTCGCACTCTTTTATCCAGAGTATGTTAAGTTAGGCTTAAGCTAAATATGTAACATAAAAGAAAACAGTTGAAAAATATAAGTAAAGTGATTACCACGCGCCCCGCATTGTGTCTTTATTTCGAATTGTTTTCGCGTCGGAGTTCTTTTTTTCACAGCAGTTTTACCCTCGTCTACGATCCCCCAAGAAGGAAGAACTTCTTGCCGCCACCACATTCATTGGTCCTTCGAGCCGGATTTATATACATAGTTGGACACCACGTCGCTGGAATTTCATCCCCTCGCTCCGCTCGAACCACGATCATCAGCACCTCTGCCACATATATGTATGTACCTTCTCCTACCATTTTCTAACGATCACTTTCCATACTAACTTTAAATTGTATGTTAATATAAGTTATGAACTCTCTCTAAGTATCTTCCCCCCTCCCCTACTGACCGCCGCTCTTACACGCGCTCCCCCCGCTGGATGCAAACGCCGCATTCAGCACTGGAGCCGGATCTCTGGAGAGAACCAGCACCGACGCTAGAAGGCATTTATGGAGATCTGGCAACCCTTGAATTTGCCAATCACATTTACTTAAATCTTAATTTGCTAGATATTAATCTGTAATCGATATCCTGGGAATCATCGCTAGTTCTTTCTTTCCATCGCCTACTGTCATCCACTTTCTTCCCTTTGATCGCCTACTGTCAGTCACATTGGACGTGCAGCGTAGGCTCTCAAAATCACAATTGTAATCCGAACAGGTCTCTAATCTGGTTAACCATCAATTGTTAAAATTAATTAGAAAGCCAATGAAAACGGTTCTTTAACCCAACCCTTGACTTAATTTGGGGAACCTATCTACAGAATGGGTCGACGACACACTCCATATACTTACTAGGTGAGGTACGCGGCTACGGGAGCCGTAGCAACACAAGCAAGAAATAGCCTTGCTTAACTGGCGCCCGAGCAGTCAGAATTCTGACTACCGGCAATGGTTACCAACTTAACACAATAAAAATTTAAAAAAAATGGAAAAAAATAAAAAAAACAACAAAAAAAAGGAAAAAGTGAGCCACGAAATGTGGTAAAACAAGATAACGACAAGTGACAAAGTGGCAGTGATGTGATAGTGGAACTATGAAAGTAAGAAAACGACCACCCGCCGCGGTGAGAATGCCGCTACAACCTGTAATGGGAAAAACATTCTGCACGGGCGCAAAAAGTCGTATATAACAAAACAAAAGACCACCCGCCGCAGCGTTAACGCCATCTCCGTCCAGGAGCAAGGCATATTTTACGCGGGCGCAAAGTGTCTACTTCAAATATAGAAAAAATGACCTATGTAGCAACCCACTGCGGCGATTTGTCTACAGCCCCTGTAGCCCATTTGCGAGTGCAAAGTTCATAGCGTCAAACTGATATTTAAATGAACCAAGAAGAATGACTTCGTCAATAATAAAATAAACTGTGAATTGTGATTAAGGCGTGTGGCAATCTGCTGGATAGGCTGAGCGGTGCGGAGGTACCCGAAAAAGCTGCCCAGTGGATTGTGTGGCAACCGTACCTTAGTAGGCTAAGGCCAAAAAGGAAAAATACGGACCACCGTGCCCAGTGCTAAGTTCAACTCAACACAAAACTCGTCCGTCACTGTCGCCATATATTGAATTAATTAAAATCGAAAAAATAACAAGCGAAAAAGCTGAAAAACCATTGTCAGCAATTAAACTAAAATAAATTCTTTTTCTTCCTTCAGATATTAAGAAAGAAACAACACACGTAGGCAGCAATGTAAAATGCGGGGTGCGGGGTAAGCAAATCTAACGAAAGAATATATACACACGCACTCTAAGTGGTATGTATATCAAACAAATGAAACAAGCGAGAAGAGTATGAAATCAAAGTTCGCTGACACTACGTTTGTAGACAGCTGTAAAATATGTGGGGTGCGGGGTAACAAAATGCAAGCGGCGGCAAATGCAAGCGACGCCGAATGCAAGCGAGATCGAAAACGAACAACGAAAAATTGAGAGCGCAAGCAAGCAAAGAGAATATGTATGTAGGTGTGTATGTGCAAACGCAAATATGTATGTGCGTCTAACTTTATGTATTAACATATGTTCGAAATTCGCGATTGTATGTAAATATGTAAAGACCGCGACAATTTGCGTTGCACAAAAACACACACAATTTAAACACTTTTGACCACCAATTTTATGTTTAAATAAAATGTAAATAAATATTGCCGTTTTGTTTGCTTTGTTTATGTTTTATATCAAAAATCATGCAGTTGAATATTACTTGTTAGTATATATGTATGTTTATAACAACGAAAAAAAATATATGTATGTATGTATGTTTGTGTTATTCTATGTACATATGTGTAACTTTGAACAGTTGTCTGCTGTTTGCAGAATATTTCGGCGGCTTGTTAGGCGATTTATGTATTACAAGCAGTTAATAATGTACATACATACACTTACTTATATACAAGAATACTTTGCATGCAAAGCGCCAAGAATTGAGCTGTTCAAAAATTTGTTTTTAATATTATGTCGAATAGAGCGACAGCACACAATAAACTTTCAGCTCAATTTTTGACACGAAATACCTGGAGACTGTCTAGGGAATCAATAGACATGGAACGAGATTTTTCCATTTGGTCCAGCGACGACAAACAAATCCGGCTTGGCAGCGTACCACTAAGTGACAAACTTTGTCTTTATTTATTTATTTTTCACCCACACACGAACGCGCAAGCAACGACCAACAAGCAAACAATAATTTTTACAAAATTAAATTGTTTATAAAAAACACCGAAGTCCCTGCTCGGGCGCCAATGAAAAATTCGCTAAGCGTTTTTAGCGAAACGAGATAACAAAATTTAAATAAAGGTTGAGACGCGGTGAATTCGTTAACAATTAATTTATTGTTGCTGATGGCACGCTAAGTTGCTTGATCAACGAAGAGGAAATTCATACTGTTTGGAGCGGTGACCACAGCTTGGCCACGCACTCTCGAATTTGCCGTCGGCAATTGCCGATCGCTCAAGCTCAACTAAAGAGAGCCTGCTTATACTAAATGCCTTCTTGGCGCTCTTAAATACACAACTTCATTATCTTATGGCGCTAACAAATTACTTTAAACTACAATTAACTTTATTTAATAAATTTATCAATTCA